>CANUEY010092785.1:0-14411 GCA_948099555.1 Croton setiger
GCGTCGTTTTTACTTTTCGATGGCAACCGAACTTAAAACCTCTATTAATTTGCTCTTTTATTTCATTTGAAATTACTTCTCATTCAAATTATTTCATATTAATGTCTTATAGCACGTTATTTTTCGGATACGCTTAAATGAGATGCATGAAATGAGGAAATGACGTCGAATGACGTAAGTTTTAGGTTAGGGGCGTTACACCCACTACCTAAACAATGAAGAATATATTAAGGAGTAGATTTAGCAAGCAATATTATGTAATTAAAGCTAAAATATTATTTAATTACGACTTACAATGTTTAGATTACGAAGTGATTATACATGCTATTGTAATATATTAAAGAAAATATAACAAAATGAATGAAAAAAAGCCTCTCTTTTCTGCTATCAATTCAATAGGAATCATTTAGGACTAGGGCTGCGAGCCGTTCGATGTTCGCTTGATAAAAACTCGACTCGAGCTCGGATCGATAATAAGCCGAGTTTAAACCGAATATTCGAGCTCGTTTAATAAACAAGCCGAGCTCGAGCCGAGCAGTTAGGCTCGCGAGCCGGCTCGCAAACAGTTCGTTTAAAAAGGCTCCCAAGTAGCTCGTTTGATAGACTCGCGAGCTGATCATTAAATAAGCTCGCGAGCCTATCAAAACGACGTCGTTTTGATACCAAACTAAAAAATATGCTTCAACTAAGCTATCTGCCTCCCCACTTCATTTTTTGCTATTTCATTTCTCTTTCACTAAAACTACTATTTTCATTTTCTCACTGAAACGACATCAAAAATGAATTTTCTTAATTTTTGACTAACTCTTAACGAGATCGAACAGGAGTTCGAATAATAGCAGGAAACGAGCTCAAACTTATTTGTGAGCTAAAACTCGAACGCCAGACGAGCTACTCTAAAAAGTATATTTTGATCAAAATGCTAATTTTGTGAAGTTTGAAAATCTTTTAACTAAGTTAATCTCCTAACCAAATGGCTAATGCGTCGAGCACACCCCCAAAAACATGATTGAAGGACTTGGTTACATTTTAAAAAAAAAAGTAATGTGTAGGGAAACAAGAAGTTCACGAATAAAAAATTATTGAAAAAACAAAGTCGATAAGTTAGGAAGCGTTTGGGTTGGACACGTGATGCATTGCTCCGGTCAGATAAAACCCATTTTCGGTTTGGTTTGATTTGATTTTAAATACGTACATAGCGCTTTGTAGAACAAAATTGCTATGAACCTTCCTCATCTACTTTATATTTCTTCCTTGTTGAATATTCAAAATACAATTTCTTAGAAGTGGAGGTCGAAAATGATTGAATATCTTTCTTTTTTTCAATAAAGTAAATTAATTAATGTTAATGGACCCATGTAGTCTTTTCTGCTTTCAATTCCATCTTTTTAATGGCTAATTTTTGTTTGTCCTTTTTTCTTGTTTTAATCGATTATTTATTTATTGTCTTTAAGTATTTTGCTTTACTCTTTTGCATATATATGTTTCGTTGATTTCTCTACGGCGGGAGGCACCTTATTCAATAAGTTAGTTTAATTTAAAATTAAACGAAAGGTTTAGTTTTAGGAATGGCTGGAATGTTACCTGGAGTTGAATGCGCTCGCCGCCGTCGCTTTCATCTAAGCGGTGATACGCCGTGTTCATCCGCATCCGGCTCTACTAGAAGATCTTCTTTTTGCTTATATACGAGCAACCATGAAACATCTCACGCTTGTCTTTCTTCTTCTAATCTGGTACATCTCTCTTCTTCCTCCACTTCTGTTTTCAAATTTCTGTGCTAGATTTTTATTTTATTGATTTTCTTTATATGAAAAACAGAAACAGAAAAGCATAGTGAACAAGGCATATGAGAATGAGAAGTTAGGAGGAGTAGCAAGACAAGCCAAAGAGAGACTAGATGAAAGGCTAACTCAAACGAAATCAAAATCATCCTCCAATAGGTACGTAATCGCAAATTGATAGATCTGTTGCAGTTAAGCTATTTTCTAATACGAACTGTACCATGTATAAATTGAAATAGGCAGTTGAGAGGAGGAGGGGGAATAATGGAATTGCAAACAGAGGTTTATGGAGAAAAGTGGAAGAAGTTGAAATGGGGAAAACTGAGATGGAAGGCAAGTGAGGAAGAAGAGTGCACAATATGCCTTGAAAAGTTGAAAAGTGGGGAGAGATTGATGCAGCTACCGTGCGCACATAGGTTTCATAGCAGGTGTTTGGTTCCATGGTTAGAGAACAACGCTCTTTGTCCTTGTTGCAGATTGCAGTTACATCTTCTTCCTCAATTTCAATAAATCTCTTTTCTGTACATACAATAACAATAGCATAGGAATTTTCGGGTTTTGCTGTTTCTCAAGAGAACACAGGAATATAGACGCATATTGGTTTCCTTCCTCTCTCACTTCAGTGTTAAAAAATTATGATCTGCAATATGAATTTTGTTTTAATAATATTTCATATATTTATCAAGTATGTAAACATAGTTTTCAAAATTTATCAATTAAACTTATTCATTTCTTCTTTGAAAATCAAATTTGATTATAATATGACCATCCTTGTGGACATTGTATGTTCAAATCATTTTTTCTTTCAAAAACAAAAAAAAGGTTCAAATTATTTTTCTTTTATACGCGAAAGATGATAATATTTTGTTATTTTTTAATGAAAATCATTAATGTTAAAATGATATATGCAATTTTTTTCTAAATATTTCTGTATATTTAATATTTATATGAAATATCATCTCACAGCCTCATGCATCAAATAGGGTATGTAGATCTTTTAAATCCATTCATTTTTTAATTTTTTTTTTTTTTACTCTATTACCATTTACCTCTCTACAATAGAAAGGGTATGTAGATGGAACCCAAGGTAATACTGGCCTACCTGTATGTTGCCTCTATATCCATTTATTATTAGTTAGCATTTTATTCCCAGTAATAATGGAACTAAGAATTCTATTCTTTTTCATTTCTTTCAAAAAATTAAGAAAAAGAAGAATCAAATTCAGGAACAGATGCTGTTCTACGAATAAACAAATAGACTTTCAACCAATTTTATACTAATGGTGGAATTTGCTCTCTTTTAAAAAAAAAAAAAAAGAGAAAAAAATCAGAGAAAGGAATTTAATTAGCAAAGTATAATTAATTTATTTTTTGCATTCTACTCATTCATACCAATATTTGTCAAGTATAAAATGCCAAAGCTCATATTTGTAGTTTATGATACATTTAGGTCTTTTTTTTTTTTTGAATTTTTTTATTTATTTACATTTACAAGAAAATAATTATTTAGCTATCAATAATTCGATTCGGACAAGAGTAATGGCATGTGGTGAAGACTTCCGGAAATAAAGGTTGCAATACGGTGCCTAAAAATCGTTGTCTAATCTATTCACATGTCATATTAAAGTTGAAATTCAAATAATGCACCCCATTCTTGTCCATCCAGTGGGCCAATAAATTCTTGCAATTCAAATTAAAATTAAAATATTTTAATTGTATCACATTTCAATTCGTTAAAAATAGGTACTAAAATTTGATAATGTGTCTAAAAGTAAAGGGTTTAGTGGAGCTCAAGTGCTATATTGCAGAACAGCACTATAATTGATTGATATTCAAATTATGTGCGATCCACATCTATTGAGTGAATGTCATTTTCACCCACCAATATGGGTTATTGCCTTATTGGTTGATGGTTGTTTATTTTAGAAAGGATTATTATTAGTGAAAGTTTGATATCGTTAGTATTAGTTTGCCTATAACGCTTAATTACTTTGAAATAATCCTCAAAAGATTTGTCTTACATATCAAAAAATAAATAAATAAATAAATTATTCTTTTCATTCAAATTTAAATACTCCCACTACTATTCATAATTAGTCTAATTTGCATGGAGTAACAACCGCATACCCACTTTTTTTTTTTAAGAGACGTAATATAACTTCAATTTTTATAATCATAAGATACCTTTGATTAAAATTCAAATTATCCGGTCGATTATTGTTTAAGTGACATACAAATTAGAAGACACGTACGTGAAAATAAATAATATTATTATTATTTAAAATAATTTTTTAATATATATATATAACATTTTTTCCTCTTCTTCTCTCCACTTCTTTCAATTCTCAGATTTTTATTTCATACACCTATCCAAGAATTCAAACCAAGGAGGAGTAGTATGCCTGTTCAAATTTGGTTTTGGTTCAAAATTTGAACCTGACCGATATGAACCAAATTCTGTTAATTCTTAAATATAAGAATAGTAAATCTAATTGATATACCTAAAACCCAAAAATAACCGGACTAAAAAAATTATTTGGTCCGATTCGTGTACAAATCGAATAATATATTTGATTGGGATCTTTCTTTTTGATTTTAGAACTATAAATTCCATATTAAAATAATTCAAAAACATGCAGAAGATCTAAACATAATTAGATTATTTGGAGGAACACTTGAAAAATAAAAAAAATACTAACCCTAACAACTCCAATAAAATCAAACACAACCTAAACTATACAAAGAAACTGATATTGAAGAAGAATTAAACAGAAATAGGCAAAGCACGATTTGAAACTCTGGTCTCAATCTTCAGGGCAATGAACACAGACCATGACGAGTATGAAATCAAATTATTATAGGTGGTTTGCTAGGGAGTTATTCTTTGGTGGAGAGAGCTAAAACAAAAAACAAAGAACATGGAAATGACTTCCACGATTTACGGGTAATTCCAACAATCATATTACTTTGATGGATAATATTATGTCCGAAAATAAGTTTCATGTTTCATTATACTTTTAGTTTGCAATATTTTAATTGTTAATTCTTAAAATCACTAATTTTCATTTTTTTTTTTAAAACAAAAACTCTTAAAATGACTATATTCATTTTTGTTTATAAATTGTGTATAAACTGTTTATAACATAATTATAATCTGATTATATTTTATTTACAATAAAAATGGATATTTTGAGAAATAGTTTTTAAAACTAACATTAAAAATTTAGTAGTTATTTATGCCGAAAATTCTTATTTTAAATTTTAAAAAAAGGAAATTGGAACCAAATAATACATTTTGAAAAACTAATAGACATTAAACAATACTAAGTTCCTAAAATGTGATAAATAAAACATTTCCAAAGTAAAAAGTTTAAATTACAAAACTATTCTTATTTAAAAAATTAATTTCAAAAATATTAATTCATTAAGTCAATTGATTGATCTCTGCAGGATTCACGTATGGCTCACAAATATATATATATATATATATATATATATATATATATATATATATATATATAATGTTTAAAAAGGCATTAAATGATTAGAAATACCTAGAATACATAGACAATAAATTTATCTAAAGAAAGAGAAATTCCTATTAGTAGACCTTTTGAAAGAATTAGAATATTATCTCTTGGAACTCTTTAAATGCATAAAAATAAAAAATATAATTTTATACGTATAAAATTAGTACAGGTAGGTTCAAAACCTCTAATAAAAAAAGTTTAGAAATAAGCATATTAGATGTCGTAAAAAACGGGAGACATAAAGATTATCATGATTCTCATCTAGGATCCGTTGAAACTAGCCTTAGTAAATGACTAATTGAGTTTATGGCTCACCTAGATATGACTTTATTTTTACATGATGATTGTATAGTAGAAAGTATTATTTTAGAAAGTATTATTTTAGAAGTAAAAACACATAATTATAAAATGTTACTAGGATCTATACCTATCGCATTAATCTATAAAGTACATTATAAAGCTATGATTACTGCTTTTAGTAAAATTAAATATAAGCTAAAATATAATATAAAAGGTGAACAAAATTATTTACAAGCTAATTTAACAAAATCAAATATTATGATTTCTACGACTATACAATGAAAATATATAACTTTCAAGATGAATGGGTTCTTAATAATGTTATCCCACCTCAGGAACACCTGAACAAGTAATACAATCCAATATAAATTCAAGTAAAAATTAAACAATATGAAATGACAAAGTTTCTCTAAAATTTAATCATCCTTTAAGTAGTAAATCTTCTGAAACTGCTTTCACAATATATATGAAAGATAGAAAACTACCTTCAGTTATATATACTTGAAATAAAGAATAAGATCCTAAACTCATATTAAAAATATTAGTTATGCCTAGGTTTACATCTGACATACTGTAATGTAGTAATAACTAAAATTTTAAAATCTTTAAAATGGAAGGAATAATTAAAGTTCTAATATACCATCTCATTTATAACTAGGAACTAGATCCTCTAGACTCAAACCCTAGGATGAACTGATATAATGAACAAACTTCATCAGCTTTCCTACCATTTTCATCAACTGTATCTACTATAACAAAAAAATATTAGAAATTTAGATAAAAAAATAAACATGATTAAAAGAGAATTTAAATTTGATGAAAAGCAATTTTATGATGAAATCACAAAAATTAAAAATCTAGAGAAATTAAGTAAAATTGTTAAATAAAATAGTTTTGAAAAGTTAAAAATAAATATTTCAGATTTGTAAAAGAAAATAAAATTAATATAAAATTTTTTAAATGGCTTGAAATGGTAATATGAAAAATTATTAACCCAATAACTACTAGGAATAAAATAAGTGAATGAAAAATTAAAAATAAAGTGATTCATTCTAAGCACCATGCAGTTATAACAAGTATAATTAGTCATATGAGAACTGAAATAGAATTATTACCATATAAATTTATCAAAGAAAATGACCTGCATAGAAAAATTTTATCACAAAATAATTTCTGTAATGCTCATTTAAACACTATAAAAAAATAATTGACTAGAATAGAAGAAAACATTAAAACCCATAAAAAACTAGAAATAATAGAAACTAATAAAAAATTAAAATTTCATATTTTTAAACCTTATCAAATTTCTAGGGTAGGACAAACCAAATTAAAATCTGAAGACACTAAGTTTATAAAAGCTTAGTAAAATAGAATCAACCTCTAAATTTAAAAAACATGTAGTCTAAGATTCGGCTCAATCAGAAGCTATAAATACCATATATCATAATTCAGATTCTAATATAGAAGTAGAACCTGAACCTAGTAATGTGGATACAAATGATTTAGAAATTTTTAAAATAAATTCAATAAGTCATAACCAATCAATAATTCTTAGAGTTAGTGCATCACCTAACCTTGGAATAATTGATAGACCTAATATATTATCCCAATATAAGTATAATGCTTCCTTAGTTTATGAATGAAATATATATGGCCTTTCAAAATATAATATCCTTAGTCTTTTACAATAGATGACTATGACAGCTAATGCCTATAGAACCCAAACTGAAACTTCTAATAAAACTATAGTTGAACTCATAATTGCTGGATTTACTAGTCAATTAAAAAGATTGTGGGATTATCATCTTACTGAACAACAACATTTAGATATATTAAATGCAATAAAAACTTTTGAATCTGGAGTACCAATATTAGATGAATATAGTAACACTATTCAGAATGTCATATCAACATTAATTTTGACTATATCACTACACTTTATAGGAGATCCTATACACATAAAAATGCTGAATTATTAAGTAACCTTAGGTGTAAAAAATTAAGTTATTTTCAATTTTATAAAATAACCTTTTAACTCGTATAATGCTTAGGAAAGATTCGAATTAACACTTTTGAAAGAAAATTTTTTAGTAAGACTTCCTCTCTTTTTAGGAGAAAATGTTAGAAATAGTATAAAACAAGAATAAGAAAATCCAATACATTATGATCAGTTGATTAATATAATTTAAAAAGAATGTTTAAAAATTTGCCAAGACATCAAATAACAAAAATCCTTAAAATATGACATGAATAAAACTAAGAAAGAACTAGGATCCTTTTGTGAACAATTTGATTATAATATAGTTAGCAAATATAAATAGTGTAAAGAGCTTTGTTCACCAAAATATATAAAAAAAAAACCATATAAAAAATATTATAAGAAAATTATAAAATGAAAGAAAGTAGAGATGACTTCTATAACAAAAAAAAAAAAAATCTCTATATAAAAAGAACTTTAAACTCATTCAAATTTTAGAAATTTAACATATTATAATTGTGACAAAAAAGGACATACATCTAATTTTGCAAATTTAATAAAAAAAAAATTAAATGAATTAAATTTAAATAATGATATAATAAATAAAATTTAAGAATTGTATTCTGAAATTAGTTCTGTAGAAGAATTTCAAATGAATGAGTTACAAGATGATTCCTTATTAGATACTAAAACCATAAATGTATTAGTTCAAAATCTTTGTTAGAATTAGTAAAACATATAGAAGATGATAAAACTAAGGAAACCTTTCTTAAAAATTATTAGAGAGTTTTGAAGAAAACTCTAAACCAAAACAAATAATATTACCAAACACATCTAAACAAACATATGACATAACTACTATACTAAATAAAAATAAACAAATAATTAATAAACCAAACATAAATGATTTACAAAGTGAAATGAAGGAAATAAGAAAAATAAAGGAAATAAGAAAAATAAAGATAAAATAGAATATAAATTCAGAGTTATTGAGAAATTTGATAGAAGAAAAAAAATAAAATTATTAACTTAGAAGACTATTCTATAAAAGAAGAACATGAAGATAATAAAATAAGTATAATTGTCAAAGTATATGATGAAAATTTTATATTCTTATCACAAGAAATAACATCTAGAAAATATTTAATCACAATACAATTAAAATTTTCTGAAAATTATTCCATACAATGTATAACATTATTTGATATTAGAGCATACTTAAATTGTGTAAAACCAGAATTAATTCCTAAAAGGCTTTGGAGACAAATTAATGAAAAATTATCAACTGCGAATCAATCAAGCTTAATGATCTTGGGGAAAACAGAAGGATCAATAGTAAATAAAAATTTTGAACTAAAAACAATTTTTATTTTATTTAAACAAATTAATCATATGGTCATACTAGGAACATCATTTATAGATCTTATAACCTCTATTCAGTAGAAGAAAATAAGATTGAATTTAAAATAAATAGAAAGCTAGTTAGTTTTCCATTCTTAGAAAAATCTAAACAAAAGAATTTAAATTTACTTAAAGCTTTAATGCTTTAAGCGCATTTTATCCAACAAGTAAAAATTAATGCTTTAATTAGATAAAAAACTGAAACTTTACAAAATTTGAAAAATAGTTTTCAACTAAAATGTATAAATGACCAGCTAAATAAATATTATAAAAAACAAAAAATAGAACAACTAAAAAATCAAATTAATAGTGAACTCTATGCAAATTTACCTAATATTTTCTAGAACAGAAAACAACATCTAATTGACATTTCTTATGAACAAGGATTTGATGAGAAAACCATTACTACTAAAACTAAGTCAATCCAAATGAGCTTAGAATTAATTGAATACTGTAAAAAAAGAAATTCATGATTTAGAAAGTAAAAAACTTATCACTAAGTCTAAAATTCCTTAGTCTTATGCTGACTTTTATGTAAGTGTTCTGAAATAGAAAGAGGAGCACCTAGATTGGTAATAAATTATAAACCCCTCAATAAAGCCTTAAAATGGATAAGGTATCCAATCCCCAATAAAAAAGATTTACTAAATAGACTTTATAGCGTAAATATTTTTAGTAAATTTGATATGAACTCTGAATTTTGGCAAATCCAAATAAAATCTAGTGACAAATATAAAACTGCATTTATTGTCCTATTTTGGCAATGCAAATGGAATATAATGTCTTTTGGATTAAATAATGCACCCTATGAATTTCAAAGAATTATGAATGATATTTTTAATCCTTATACACGTTTTTGCATAGTGTTATGAACCCTTACCGAGCCCTTTGAGCCACTGGGCCCACCCGCGGGGGAAGAATTAGCCCGAGGATGTTCACTCGGGATGATATGTGTAGAGTCACCACTTAATTCATTTTAATAAAGGTGAAAATTAAAAAAAAAAACCCTAGCGACTTCGTTTTGCGATCAACCTATTTTTAGGTTAATTGCCCCAATGAATGAAAGACACTAATCTATGAACCCGATGAGGATTCGGAGGTTATTTCTTTTAATCATTTAACTAATCCTAATTTTATATGTTTGTAATGCAGAATGTAAACAAGGAGTTTTGGAGGGATGGACCTGCTATTCGGGTTAGATCCTGAATATGCCTACATACTCTCGTTTGTATGAGAGATCAAGGTCAATATAGTTCGATAGGCGTAGTGAAGAGGGAGAATGCATGTATGCATGCGATGAGTGTGTGAGTGAATGTCAAAAGGATTAATGGGTCTTGGACCAAAACTTTGTTTTTAGGCATTTTGATGCCAAAATATTGTCTTTGGACCAAAAATGTGATTCTACGTCGTCTGTGGCCGAAAGAGTGATTTTTAGGCCTTAGGGCTGAAATTGGAGTATTACAGCGTCCGTGGCCGAAAAGTCAATTTTTTAGGCCTTTTGGCCAAAGTAGAAGTTTAACGGCGTCTGCGGTCGAAAATGCGATTTCTTAGGCCTTTTGGCTAAAGCAGGAGTTTTATTGCGTCCGTGGCCGAAAATGTAATTTTTAGGCCTTTTGGCCGAAATTGGAATTTAACGGCGTCCGTGGCGGAAAATGTGATCTTTTAGGCCTTTAGGCCGAAATTGGAGTTTAATGGCGTCCGTGGCTGAAAATGATGATTTTTAGGCCTTTTGGCCAAAGTAGGAGTTTAACGGCGTCCGTGACCAAAAATATTTGGTTTGTTTAAGCCTTGGCCAAAATTAGTGATCTGAAATGATGCTGTAGCCAAAAGATTTGATTTATTAGGCCTTAGGGCCAAAAAGATGATTTAAGGTGGCGCTGTAACCAAAAGATTTGAATTATTTAGGCCTTAGGGCCAAAAGAGTGTTTTTGGGTGGCACTATGACCAAAAGATTTGATATGTTAGGCCTCAGGGCCAAAAATAGTGATTATGCAATGCAAATGTTATGTATGCATGATTTGAGAAGGAGAAGAGGAGAATTAAACTAAAGGGATTAAGTTTAGATTCATACCTGTGGTAAACGGCGTCCACTCCACAACTTTATCTTGATTTGGACTTATTTTATTGTGATTATTATGAATCAATGCAAGAAATACAACAATGCAATGCAGAAAGTGGTAAATAATTGTCTGGGGATGAGGAATCACCGAAGGCAAAAAGGGAGAAGACAGCGGTCATCAACACAGCTTAAGGTGTGTAAAAAGGTGTTGAGATGGGGTATTTATAGGGCAAAATTCGCCTAAACTGTTGACTTAGGGCGACCCGGAGCGCTTTGGAGGGTGGCCAGGGGTGCCCTATTGCAACTTTTCGCGGGTTTTTTTCCATTCCGGAGCCTTTTCAGGACGTTCCAGGACTTCGATGACTTTTTCGAGGCCATTTCTATGACCCTCATAATATTCCGGACGTTTCTAATACCATGAAGGCATACTTTTGGCACCATTTTTCGGTGACGCCCGGTCCGGCTCGACTTTTTGCAGTCTGGGAAATACAGTTTTCCGAGCCTCAAAATTTAAGTATTCACAAGTGTATATTGATGATGTATTACTTTTTAGTAAAACTCTAGAAGATCATTTTAAGCACTTAAAAACATTTTTCATAAGTTAGAAGAAATGATTTAGTTCTTAGTAAAACAAAAATAAATCTATTTCAAACAAAGGTTTGATTTTTAGGATATTATATTGAATAATGAATTACCTAACCCATTAAAAGGAATCTAGCTTTTGGTGATAAGTTTCTAAAAAAAAAAAAAAAGACTAGTAAAATCCAACTCCAAAGATTTCTTGGATGTTTAAATTATGTTATGAATTTTTATTCAAAATTGACTAATAAAACATCTCAATGATAGACTTAGAAAAAATCCAAGTCCATGGACTAATGAACAAATAAATATCATACAGTATATTAAATCCATAGTTAAAATTATTCCTTCTTTGCATATTTCTGATCCAACAGCCCCTAAAATAGTTGAAACTAATGCGTCAGACATAGGATATGGAGGTATTTTGAAACAAGTCTTAGATAATAAAGAAAATATAATCCAATTTACATCAGGATATTGGAAACAAACTCAATTAAATTAATCCATTATTACAAAAGAAATGTTGATTATTGTTCTTTGTATAAACAAATTTCAATCTGATTTATTAAATAAAAAATTTTTGATTTGGATTCATTGTAAATCTACAAAAGATGTTTTGTAAAAAGATGTTAAAAACATTGCCTCAAAATAGATTTTTGCTAGGGGCAAGCTATTTTAAGTGTTGTTTGATTTTAATATTAAATTTATTAAAGGAGAAAATAATAGTATTCCTAATTTCTTTACACTGGAATTTTTATAGAAAAATGGTAAAAAAGAAGAACAAAGAAAAGATGGAATCTGATTCCTCTAAAAATTTGTCAAACCATTTTGATCATATAACCATAACCTCTCAAAAACCCACTACTGAAAATAAAAAGACAGAAGAAATAAAACAATGGGTCTTCCAACTAGCCCAAAATCCCGACGTGTTAAAAGCCCTTCAACAAATGGCTAAAATGGAGCCTTCAAGTGTGACCTAGCCTTCAAGTGTGACCTCTCAATCCATTATAAAATCTAAGACAGAAACTTCTTCCTCTCAAACAACACTGTTTAAACCTATTTATAAAAATCTTGAAATGGTACTTAAGTCTAAAATCTCGTTTCTATTTTTTTTTTGTAAATTTTCCTTATAAAAAAGCGCAATGGATTAGCAAAGCTTTTTTAGATGTGGAAATGATCATTCAAATTAGTTTTAGTCATCCTAATCCTTAGCAAGTTATAAAATAAAGTTATCCAACAAATTGGTTTTTTTAACCAAAAAATTTAACTAAAACTCAAAGAATACTATGCTAATATTCTTGAAGAAACTGGTTCCGTAAAAATAAAACATAATTTTGATAAAAATGGACAAACCATTATGTTCTCCTTAGTTTAGATCAAAAGAATCATCCATCCTTCTGACTGGTCTAGTCCAATCTTATTTAAAACTTTAAAACATCATTACCTAACTTTTTCATATATTAATTACATTGAAGTATGGAAAAAGGTCTTTTCAATTCAAAACTCAAATTATACTCACTCGTGGTTGGTATATTTTGATGTCAGCATCAATACATCTAAAATCCTGAATTGGTTTAACTGGTGACATCATCATGGTAACTTAGATCAAATCCTTTCTGAAGAAATCCTCTTAGCCAACCAGACTTATAAAACCAACTATAACCCAAACCTATATAAAAAACACTTCCCTTTACTACTTTTCTTTTGTATAAACTTTTTCATCACTTGGGTATATCAGTGGTATTTTGAAATTCTACAGTCACTGGGACTACTACCCCTGCCATCTTGAGAAAGCATAAAATTAAATGGTGGACTTCCTTCAAAAATTCCACCACTGAAACCATTGTAAGACAAATGGTTAGTAAAAAGAAACCATGATTCGTATAAAATCCGGTTAGTAAATAATAAAATCATGTCATTTGCCTCACAAAAGGCCTAGATCATGGCACAACTATCGGCTACTAAAAACCCAGAAGATTCCAGTTCCTCAGAATCTAGTTCTAAAGCCCAGTCTAAAAAACCCAAAAGCCCCAAATCGTCATCCACGTTGTCATTGGATTTCTCATCCGAAACTGACTATGCACATGACAATGAAGACAACTGCAATCAAATCCTCCCACCAATAAGAAAAAAGGCAAGGGATAAAAGTAAAAAAGAAAAAGAGAAAAGATAAAAGATAAAAGTAAAAAAGAAAACGAGAAAAAAAGAAAAGGAGTCATCTTCAGCACCATCAGCCTCATCCTTCAAATTGGCAGAAGGAACCTTATTCCTTCAATTAAAAAAAATAGTAAAAACTAAAAAATTATGTCCGTAGAAAAAGACACGAAACTACAGTACATATTTGTTGATAAAAAAACATGTGAAGCTATAGTAAAAAGAAGTCGACAAATTACTATTTGCTACAGTACAAATTAGAATGAATAGTATTTTAATACAGTAAAGCATGTGAAGTTATAGGAATGAATAGTGGAGCTACAGAAAAAATCTGTCTATAAAAGGAAGAGGCAATCCCTCCAGAGGACACAATTTTTTCTACACTTCCTTCTCTTCTCTTACTCTCCCTTTGTTCTGTAAAGTATCATTTTAGACTTTGAAGCTTTCAGTTGACATGTTTAAGAGTTTCTTGTAAGTCTTTTAAAATTTCAGCCTTCTATTTCTTAGTTTCGATTTGTACTTTTATTTCTTTCTATTTGTAATTTAAATCCATTAATAAAGTCCACTTGTTATAAAAATAGAGATTTAATATATATATATATATATATATATATATATATATATATATA
>CANUEY010092790.1:0-11135 GCA_948099555.1 Croton setiger
AAAAAAAAAAAAAAAAAAAAAAAAAAAAAAAAAAAAAAAAAAAAAAAAAAAAAAAACAAAGGCACATGGAAAAACCTCTTGACCATTTATTTTGATGCCAGAACCATTTCCGGTAATATACATATAAAAGTCTTTGGACCATAGAAAACAATTTCAAGCATTAGATGGTAGAAATCTAAATTATTGCGGCGGGGTTGAGGTCCAAAGATATTGGCCAAATTTGGCGTAACTCTTGGAAAAAAATTAAATGAAGCATAATGTTCATGTGGGCTAGTAAGCTTAAATAATAAATTAAAATGATTGAAATCAAAATTTTAAATTGGCCCAAGAATCCTTTGGAGAAGAAACAAATTTCTAAACAAAAAGACTGCCAGTCTATGTAAAAGACTGGAATCATAGGCAATAATTGAGAAAGGGATATCAATGGAATAAATGGGAACCAAATCACAAACGTTAATGACAAACAAAGGAAACAATTAGAAATATAGCTCACACTATAATATTAATTTTAATATTGTAAATAATGGCAGCAATCAGGAATTATAACCATTGATAGTATTCTAAATTAATGATTTAAAAAAAGGCATATAACATTTATCTTATATACCTTATGGAATCAAATGATCTATTAAAAAGAGAAAATGTTTATGAAATAAGAAAAAGCAAGCAAGTTATCTATTTCTTAAGGGGTCATATAGCTCCCTTAAAAGAGTTCATTTATCAAAGAGGTCACAGCTACCTCAAATGAGCAGTAATCTCCAAGCCACATCAGATTGATCTAGAAAATCCTACGCCACTAAATTCGAGAATTTCAAAGAGTATTTTTGACGCGGCAGAAAAGTTTAGTGCAAGGAAATCCCAACAAATTTGGCTAGATTAGAAGATTGTAGTGGGACAAACTTAGGTTTCATAAATATAACCTTAGAATTAAAAAATATGAACTATATGATAAAATAACAGTAATCTGAACACATAAACACCTATGAAAGTCCTATTCATATTAGCTGGAACAAATCCTATTACTAAAGATAAAAGAGTCATAATTTGAGAACATACTAAACAAGATACCTAAATAAAAAGGAAACTAAAAAGTAATCTTAGTTAGAGAAGAAAATTGAAAAAGAAAACTTCCTAAACAATTAAATGAATCCTTAAATAATAAGGAAAAGTCAAAAAACTTCCAAAACAGCTAGGATGCTCCTGTATCAACCTTCCAGTCCAACACCTTGTGATACTTTGCCAAGACTCATAACAAGTTGGTATTTGAGCCAAGAGTCTCATGGAAGATGGCACAATGGCAGGAAAAACAGTAGTGGACCCAAAAAAAATATCCTTTTTTTTTTTTTGTAAAAATAGGGACAGTAATTATGGTAAAAAATATAGTACCAATAACAGTAAGAAATCATGTCACTCTTTAATCTCTAGGGAAAAAAAAAACAATGATTTTAATTCACATCTTTGCTAGAGTGGGAAGCTTAATGCTGTGGATGCCATTTTTATGAAGAATATAGCAACGTTTTTACCTTCCGTGAAAAAGATACAATAAAATATAGTTTTGTAATTAATATTGTGAATAGTTTTGAAAATGTGTTCAATGTCAAATTTTGTGGACTCATACATAAAAATCTTCTAAATTTTGGGGGAAAAAAGGGGTCAATTGACCCTCACCCCCTCTTCTCTATATGTAGGTCCACCAGTAGAGGAAAAGGTCGATAGTTTCATGCAAAGGACCAACTAAAAAAATGCATCAGATGCAGAAATCACACTAGTGCATGGAAGGTCAAATGGCTTAGCTACCTCCACAAATAAGTGAATACCTCAAAATCAATCAAGAGGTAGAGGGCATGGCAAGCAGCAGCAGCAGCCATGCAAACACTCCAAGGCCAATCAATCAATTTCCTGAACATGAACAGCCACAACCTTCACCATTACACCAAGTTAGATTACCCTACATTTGACGGATCAGAGGATCCTTTGCATTGGCTCAAACGCTGCAAACAATTTTATATCAATCAAGGAACATAGAGAAAGACAAAGTGAAATTGACAACTTTCATATGACAGGAGAAGCCCAACTATGGTCCTACAAACTAGACCAACAAAAAGCTACTATAACTAACATTTTGGACCACCATTAAACAGTAACCCATACCTGGTAGCTTGAAACAAACAAGTTAGTAGAAGAATACCAACGCAAATTTCATTGTTAGCAAGAGCTACAAATGTTCATTCAGATCAACAAGTGGACCATTTGACAAAAGGACTAAATGCAACCATTTAAATGGGAGTGGAGCTGAAACACCCACCCTAATCTAGTGACAGCCATGAATCTTGCTAGAGCATATGAGAAGCACCATCAGTTAGAACAATTTGTATTCATTGGACAACCAATGCTCCACTTCTTCTCAGGTACTAGATCACACCACCAAAATTGGAAGTGGGTGCACAACTTCCATACAGTACACCTCAAGTTTTAAGTTCCTCCCATATTTAAAGAAACTTGATCAGGCAGATACACAGAAAATCAAGCTAAGGCACTATGATAACTTGGTCTAGCTGATATGGCAGCAAAACAAGACAAGGCACTATGCTATATTTGTGATGCACCCTACTCCTACGGACATCAGTGCAAAATATTAGTTTAGCAGGCAAAGGAAGGAGTTGACAGACCCAATGGAAGTTCAAACATTGAACCCACAGTACTCAGATTTCAAGCTTGAGGACAAGTCTGTTCTTTAGCCAGAGAGTAATGTTAAGGATGCAAACATAGGCTAATTTAAGCAAAGGAAGTCAATGGAAATAGAAGGGAACAAGATCACAAATTGTAATAACAAACAAATAGCAACATTTAGAATTTATAGCTCTAGATTAATGGCAGCAATCAAGAATTATAGCTATCATTAGTATAAAATGATGCCTCAAAAAAGGCTTCAATTAAATATATGTAATCATGTGATTCCTAAAACAAAGAAAACATGTTTATGAAATAAGAAAAGCAATCCAGCTATCATATTTCTTTATGAGGTCTCTAACAAGCTCATTTCTCTAAGAGGTCACATCTCCCTCAAAGGAACTCTAATCTCCAAAACCAGAAATGGTGCTCTAGAAAATCCCAAGCCACTAAACTCCAAAATTTCGAAGAGGACTATATTGTCAATGCCCATGACAAGATCCGCTGCCAAGACCCAAAACAGTATGCTTTACCAAAGTCAAAATGACAAAAAAAAAAAGGTGGCATACAATCCTGCTACATAATGGATATAGATACCTGAAACAAAAGCTTATAAAGCAGGATAACAGTTGCTGACAACTCAGTGCTTTAAAGGATAGAAACAGAATGGAAGGTTACATAAGAGAGAGAGAGAGAGAGACAGAGAGATCTAATTTCTGACTCTCATACCCAGTAGATTGACCACCTCTTGATCCCCTTCCCACATTATTTTTGTAACAAGATGTTAATGCAAATCAATAAGACATCACTCCATGCCTCACCCACATCCCAAATCATAGGGGAAATGTACAACATATTGACCAGTATCTTAAACCTTCATTATTCCTTAATCCATGTGATACAAGCCTTCCGCCAGATAGGTAAGAAATTAGGAAATTAATGCAGTAGGATTATAGGAAAGATGAGGAAATCAAGCAGTAAATAATTCCTGTAAATTAGGGATTTAATTATCAACAAATCTGTAATTATAGGGATTGACTTTCTAGAATTTGCAAATTTGTACCCCACCATCCATCTATTTGTACATGGCTTATTTGATGAAATAGGTGTGGAGTAAAAATTACTATTTCTCTATTGTTCTTCTAAGGTTGCAGGCTCTCTCATTGAGCTTGTATTTCTAATATTTTCTTGAATTGTTCTTCATTCCCTCATCACCAAAGATAGAGGGAAGAACAAAGCCAAGACTCCCTTTCGTTACGATCATCCATTGACGAGATCCTTAACTAGGGAACCTATCAAATTGGTATCAGAGCCTAACATCATGGAGAGCAGTATGAACACCTTCATGGAGCAGATGGAAGGTTTGATGAATACAAGGAGGACAGGCAGCAAGATCGATTGGAGCGAGAGTGAGAACATGCTAGTTGACGATCAAAAATGAAAGGGAGTCTTGGCTTTGTTCTTCCCTGGACCTATGGTGATGAGGGAGTGAAGAACGATTCAAGAAAATATTAGAAACACAAGCTCATACGGGAGCCTGCAACCTTAGACGAACAATAGAGAATAGTAATTTTTATTCCACAATATTTCATCATATAAACCCTGTATAAATTACATTGATGGTGGGATACAAATTTGGAAATTCTAGAAAGTCAATCCCTATAAATGCAGATTTGTTGATATTTAAATCCCTAATTTATAGGACTAATATACTGCTTGATTTCCTCATCTTTCCTACAGCATTAATTTCCTAATTCTTACCTATCTAATGAAAGGTTTGTATCACCGTGTTCTCGACAAAACCTGCATGATATCAACACCCCCAAATTTCTGCATGTATTGAACAGAAAGCCAGAGGTCTAGATAGGGTATCTATTCCAATTATTTAAAGGCAAACTTATAAGCTAGGCCAAGTCAGAGAAGTATTACAAGTTTCAGCGTTTCCAACAACAAGCAAGACCTCTGCACCAATTGTCAAGGCGGCAGGGGAAACTTAAACCATATGGCACTTCTATAGCTACTATCCTACTATACAAGTAAACACCAAATTCTAATCTCTATAATCAGAACAATAGAAATTTGAGCATCAAGGCTCCCTTATGTTATCAAAGTTAGTACAGAGACTATGCTAATCAAACAAGAAGGGAAACTTTCATAAGAGACTCATAATTATAATACGTCAATCAATCAAGGTTTTGGTCCCAAACAAAAATTAGATACAGAAATTATCCAAAAAGCTTATATGGAAATACTTAACCTTCTTCATTCCAAATAATCAAGATATAGAAGTGAACATCCAAGCATAGTCTAGCTGAATTATATGACATGAGAAAACAGTAAAAAAAATACAACTGTCCTCAAAACCAGAATGGTTGGTTTGGCAAAACAACATAGTATAAGAAAAAAAATCAAATTGTTTCTGTGGATTGGATGCCAACCCCCTCAAATTACAGACCATAATCAGGCCTATGCTCAAGCTAGGTGATTTCAATTTCATGTCTTGATATTAATATTATATTAGACTTAGTTCTAAGATGGGAAATCAATCTCATTCAACTTTCCAAACTAGACCAAGTATTTGTGCAAAATATTGGCTGGATTCATCACTCAACATATTCAGTTTTTCTGACATAATTTTACCATTTCTTATATATTTTGTAAATACATACTCACGGTCTTCTTCAAAAAGTTTGGGACTATAAATCTAATAAAGTGTTTACTAATTCATATCTGTCAGATGATAGCCTCTCACATCACCATATCTTTCACATGTTTACTCAAAGTAAGGTACATTAAACAGAAATAAGATTGAAACCAGTTATTAATAGATAGTCCTTCAAATGCCAAGGATTTGGGAGATAAGGCAAAAACTTACTTGTAGAGAGCAGCAAGCCGGACAAGCTCGCTATAGTGTGTGGGGTAGAACTTCGTATCTCTCCATTCAGACCAAACATCAGCAAAGACAGCAGTTGGCGTACCCTTAAGCAATTCATCAAGATTTGGCATGGCAACAGCAACTTTGTAACTACACCAAAATAATTGCATTGGACAACAATTCAGAATACAACTGTAAACATAACAAACTTGAAGATAAACACTTAACAATTTAAGCTCTTACCCATCTTTCACAAAGCTACCTGCGAAGAAGTCCAGTTCAATTGTCTCAGACAACACTGCGACACAAGCATCTCTGTGATGCAACAGCAGACTCTCCAGCACCCTTTGATGCCTAACAGTGTACATCCAAGGCGGAGAATTCCACACCATAAATACTCTCATTTCACAATTCCCTTTCCTAAAAAAGGAATCCATGAAATCTGAAAATGACAAATGAGGATGCAGACCAGGAAAGTAAGCCCATCTTTTCCCATCCGGAAACACATGACTCAACTCCTCAGGCTTCTTCTGCTCTGCTTTATTGTCAACACTCACATGGCTTAGTTCAACACCAGTTGTACTCTCATTCGACAAATTCACATTCGCATTAGATTCTTTGATTCTTTCAGTGGATGATCCATTTTTTCTGGAATTGTCACCTACAATCACATTATTTCCACGAGAAATGAGATTCACATCAATCTTATTTACCATGTTACCATATAATCCACTACTCACATTCTCATTAAAAATCCTCCTTTCAGCTGCCTTGATCCCACTGTCTCTTTCTTTGCCATTTTGTTCCACATCCTTCGTCCCCAAAACCCTATAAGGTTTCTTTACAAGAAATGGGATTTTCTTGAACTCATTCAGTAACAGCTTCTGCACTGCCTTATCCCCTCTTGTCAACCCAGTAACACCAACTCCATCAGGATCCAGCAAGAGAGGATTATTTAACGGATTTAACGCATCCAAATTGGACTTGAACATCCTATCCCTCCTTAAGAAGTCGCCTTTTTTATCAAACCAGTTTCCCCAACCTTCTCTTAATGGCGAAACACTTTTCCCAATCTTTAACAGCAAAGCATCTTCAATCCCATTCACCTCGTTCACTTTTCTCCTCACATCCTCATCTATAGGAATATCATCACTTCCAAACGCGGCCTTACTTTGATCTTCCACGCCTGTACCTAAACTAAAAGAATTGCGATCATAATCCCATTCCTCAATTGAGCGTTTATGCAGAGCTCTCCGTATCGATCCAGTAATATGATCCAAATAATACCCAGAAGCAGGAATTGTTTTCTTGATTAGAGATTGGCCGTTTTCTAAGTCATCCTCGTCAGTGTTGTCTTTTTGCTCTTCGAATGTGTCGAGCTCGTCGATTCTATCAACAGCGTCGTCGATTGAGTTATCCTCGGAGTCGGAGAGAAGAGCGTTTTGGCGGATCACAGAGGATGAATCGGGGTCATGTCGCGAGTGGACAAGGTGATGGTAGTGCTGGCGGCTCTGGTTGTGAGATGAAGAGAGGCGAGTGTGGAGGAGAGAAACAGAGAGAAGGAGGAGGAGAGCGGAGATAAAAGCGCAGGCATGCGCGCCGTAACGAGGGCGGCGACGACATCGGAGTGAACGGAACATCTAAGAAGTTGCGCAGTTTTACATGAACTAGGAGGTCGGAACATTCCAATAACGAAGCTTACTTATCGTTGCATTCAGAGTTTTTTTAAAAAAAAAAAAAAAAAAAAAAAAAAACAAGATTTTTGGTTGATTTATAAATAGGGATAATTATTTATAATTTCTTAAAATTTTGTATAATATATTTTGGAGTTTTTTTATTTTGAAAATTGTGTCATTTGGTCTTTCAGTTTTTAAAAATTATACTATCAGGTCTTTACGTTCAGAAACAGCGTTAGTCAATTGAAAAAGTTTGATTAAAATTTTCGAAAATAACAAAAATACCCTCCCTTATGTATTTGAGAACAGAAATGCAGTTATTGAGAAACAAGAACAACGGTAACAAATGTCTCAGATTCCTC
Source organism: Croton setiger (assembly GCA_948099555.1). Classification (NCBI taxonomy): domain Eukaryota; kingdom Viridiplantae; phylum Streptophyta; class Magnoliopsida; order Malpighiales; family Euphorbiaceae; genus Croton; species Croton setiger. Next base: position 7,584 of record CANUEY010092790.1, read on the forward strand.
TCTTTCTCATTTTTCCTCTCTCATCTGTCTTCCTCAATCTGAGCTACGGCTAGAGTTCAATGTCGGTTTCGTCAAATGCAGAATGTGGCCTAGACATGCGGTTACGTGGAAAACAATGCAGCATTTGTGGGAAGCCGGCTATAATTAGGGTTTCACAGTCGGCCAGAAATTCTAACAGGCTCTATTTCTGTTGTCCTGAAAATGGATGTCAGGGGTGGCTTGGGTGGAGCGTCGATGCTGAAAATGTGAGGATAAGAGGTGGTTTCCGAGAAATGAGGAATGAATGTGGTTTAGCAATGGAGTTGGAAGGAAGCAGAGAAGAGTGGAGGAAGATGGTAATGGAGATAGCAGCTATTAAGACAAATTTAGGGTTCCTGAAAAACTGTATCTGGATGTGTTTATGTGTATAATTGGTTATTTAATTGTATTAGTATTTGTAATTGGGAAGATATTGTAATTGTCAATTCTCCATTAATGAAAATCATTCTTTTATCTAGAATATGTGTATCTTGTTCTCCATTAATGGAAAACAGTCTTTTATCAATGATGTGTGAATGTTGTTCTGGTTTTTTCAGTCTGAGTTAAGAACATATTAACAAAATTTCCCAGAATCCTCTGAAATGGCAATTGGTGTATGTTTGTAATGTTAGTTGATGTTGGAATGGACCTGTACTTGTATTTGATGAATGTTTGAATGGTCTGTGAGAAGAGCAAATTGTACAGTAGGGACCTAACAATTTGATAATTAAAAGAACAGGGACCTAATAATATAATATATCTAAACTTGGGGACCCGAAAGTTTTCCTATTATAAAAGTAAATGACCTAAGAGTATAATATTTTTCGCTAAAATTGGCCATAATAGAGTTGAAAAGTAGACAACCCCAAACCTGTGAACACAATATGGACAGTTCCAAATACAAACACAAAAAAAAAAAAATGCATTGGAAACAGTTTGACAGAACAAGCACAACATATAATGGCAGACAAGCTTGGAGTGAATTGTGACACCCTAAACCTTAACCTACGTCATTTCGACGTCATCACATGCATTTTATGCATTTTCAATTAAAAAGGCATTATAGTTTGATATGATATATGACATGAACATGATTTGGAAATGGTAATATATGAATTAGAGATGTTAAACAAAATATGTTTTAAGTTCGTTTATCGTCGAAAGACATAAACGGAGCCAATTAGGATTTTTGGCTCGCGCGACCGAAAAATATCGGAAACGCACAATATTTTAAAGTAAATGATTTGGTTATGTTTTGAATATGATGATATATGATTTGAATGAGAATTTCAAGCTATGTTGTAACTCGTTTGCCGTCGAAAGACACAAACGGAGCTAATTAGGGTTTTTGGACCTGCGCGATCGGAAAATGTCGAAATCGCATAAGATATGAACCAAATGATTTTGATATTTGATATATGATTATTAAAATGTTTTAAAGAGTTTTGGAACCCTAAATGTGCGACGACGTCGTACGGTTTTGGTTTCGTAAAAATCGTCGAGTTTCGGACTCGGTTTAGGGCACCGAGCGAACCTCGACCCTTTTTTGGATTGCGATTTTTACGAAATTTCAGACACGTGTTCTACATATTATTTTGACACCAAAATGTATTTGAAATGGTTGCTGGAATGAATTTATAGGCTGGTTTGTGAGGTTGAATGATTTGAAGAAAATGAAGAAGGAAACTTAAATGTTAAGTTATAAGCAAATTTAGTTAGTTTTTGGTGTGCTAATCTTGTAACCAGCTGCTGGCCATCCCTTGCGACTTGAGTAGGTGCTGGAAAGGCAAGAAACAAGTCTGGTTTAGTGGGAAAATAAAAGGAAAAGCCTAGGGAAAGAAGAGAGAAGAAGAAAGGAGAGAAAGGAAGAAAAAGAAAGAGAAAAGAGGAAAAATCAAGCAAAACTTTCAATCCAATAGTTTTAATGTGTTTAGGATGTGTATGAGTTGTTTTGAAGTGTTATATTGAGTGGAAAGAGGCTGGAAATCATGGGATAAGGAGAACAAAATTCTGGGTAGAAATTCTAAGTTTCTGGGCAGTTTTAAGGTACAAACTTTGGAGGGTTATAACTTCCATTTGGTGAAGCCTATGTGAATTTTGGTTGTATGGGTTTGTAGAGGGTATGTTTGTCTAGAGATCTGTCGTTTTAGTTTGCCAGAAAATCACCGGAGGTGGCTGGAAAAGTAGCTGGAAGTTGGGTTGAGAGATAGGCAGATTCTGGGTTCTGGGTGAGCAATGTTGAGGAGCCAACTTTGAGGACTTGTATCTTTTGATCCAAAGGGTTTCTGGAAATTTGGCTCCGATGGTTAGCTAGAAGGTGTGTAAAGGAAGAGAACGGTGGTCTTAGTTGGACGAAAAGCCACTGGAGGAGGACGTACAGTCGTCGGGAAGTAGGCTTGAGAGACTGGTTTTCTCGGCAAGAAGGTAGGCGGGTCAGGCTGCTGGCACGCGGATCAAAACGACACCAAGGGCGTGCGTTTTGATCCAGGTGCGCGCGAGGCACACAGGGGGGCCTGCGGACTGACCAAAACGACGCCATTTTGATAAATTGCACTTCTGGTGCCTGAATTTTGGTAATTACTGTTTTGAACTCTTAAACTTTAATTTTTTTTTGCATTTTAGTCCCACAGAATGAATTTATGATTGTTTTCAATTTAGTACAGCAGATTTAAATTATAAAAATTGCAATTTGACCCCTGTAGTTTCTAGAACTTTGCAAAATAGCCCTTCTGGGCAGATTTGGTAATTTTGGACAATTACATTTTGGTCTCTCAATTTTTAATAATTGCACTTTTGACCCTGAAACTTTTATAAGTTATGTTTTAGCCCTTCCAGCCTAATTTCGACGTCCTGAATCCGTTTTTGACGTTAGAAATTTATTTTGAGATCGTTTTGAGGCTGAAAATTCAGATTTAAATATTTGGTTAAAGAATTTAAGTATGATTTTGGTTTTAATTATTTGTTTGGTTTATCTAAATATAGTTTTGGTTTTAATAATTATAATTATTATATGATAAATTAAGTTTGTTAAATACTTTTAACAAGTTATGAAATGACTTTTGATATGGAAAATATACGAATTTAATTTTAAACGAAATTAATTCAGAGATTAATTATGAAATCATGCATATATGGATTTCTGATTTGGTTATTTGAACATCATTGCTATGTTATGCATTATAGGAGCATCGAGTTCTCGAGCAGGGCAGGGTGAATTACCCGAGACCCAACCGAGCTCACAGCAGTACGGTAAGTGCTAAACCTACTTACTTATATGTTTGATTTGGACTTTGTGAATTTGCCAAGTGTTGACGTTCGATTTTTGCACCCCAAAATCATTCGAGGATGATAAAGAGTTTCGAATTATAAATCGGCCTGATTCCTTTTCGGCTCGCTCTTTCCTCTTTTCCGAAAATATTTTCTTAATGTTTTTAGTCCTTTTTCATGATTAAATGAATTCTTGAAATACCCTTCTAGTTGCAAAAATATTTTTATGTTCGTTGATGTATTTTATTTTTCAAAATTAGAAAAAGA
>CANUEY010092817.1:0-14923 GCA_948099555.1 Croton setiger
CAATTATTAAAACTTTAGGGACCAAAATGTAATTATCCAAAATTACCAAATCTGCCCAAAAGGGCCATTTTGCAAAGTTCCAGAACTACAGGGGTCAAATTGCAATTTTTATAATTTAAATCTGCTGGACTAAATTGAAAACAATTAAAAATTAATGCTGTTGGACAAAAATGTAAAAACATTTAAAGTTCAGGGGTTCAAAATAGAGTTTACCCAAATCCAGGCACCAAAAGGGCAAAAATACCAAAACGGCGTCATTTTGGCCGCCCGCAGCCCCCTCTGCGTGCCTCGCGGCCGGGCGCGCGCCTGGATCAAAACGCACGCCCTTGGTGCCGTTTTGATCTGCGTGCCAGCCCGCCTGTCCCCTTGCCTTCCTGCCGAGAAAACCTGACTCTCAAGCCTACTTCCCGACGACTGTACGTCCTCCTCCGGTGGCTTTCCGGCCAACTAAGACCACCGTTCTCTTCCTCTACACACCCTCTAGCTAACCATCAGAGCCAAATTCCTAGAAACTCTATGGATCAAAAGATACAAGCCCTCAAAGTTGGCTCCTCAACACTGCTCACCCAGAACCCAGAATTTGCCTAACTCTCAACCCACTTCCAGCAACTTTTTCGGCCACCTCCGGTGGTTTTCTGGCAAATTAAAAAGATAGATCTCTAGAAAAACATACCCTTTACAACCCCATATAGCCAAAACTCACATAGGCTTCACCAATTGGAAGTTATAATCCTCCAAAGTAGCAACCTCAAAACTGCCTCTATACTTAGAATTTCTACTCAGAATTTTGTTCCTCTTCTCACACGAATTCCAGCCTTTTTCTAACCAATTTAACACTTCAAATCACTTTATGTGCAACCTAAAAACATGTCAAAACATTTGAATGGAAAGATTTACCTATGTTTCCTTAATTTTTCTCTTCTTTTCTTTCTTCCTTTTCTTTTTCTTTCTCTTTCTTTTCTTCTTCACTTCCTATTTCGTGTACCACCTCTTTCCTTGCTATTCCAGCCACAAAAATGCACCTTTACACCTCACAAAACAAGTCCCTAGGCTGCCTCTCCAGCAGCAGCTTCCTAATTAACCAAAACATATCCAATTTGCCTTAAACATTACTTAACATAAAATGTTTCCTAACTTAACTTCCTTCAATCTTTCAAACCTCACATTCCAGCCTATAAATTCATTCCAGCACCTGTTTTAAATACATTTTAGTGTCAAAATAATATGTAGAGCACGTGTCTAAAGTTTCGTAAAAATCGGAATCCGAAAAGGGTCGCGGTTCGCTCGGTGCACTAAACCGAGTCCGAAGCTCGACGATTTTTACGGAACCAAAACTGTACGACGTTGTCGTAAAATCATGGTCCCAAAACTCTTTAAAAATCACTTTCTTAAACATATAAAATCATATCAAAATCATATGGTTCATATTTTACGCGATTTCGGCATTTTTCGATCGCGAGGGTCCAAAAACCCTAATTAGCTCCGTTTGTGTCTTTCAACGGCAAACGAGCCTATAACATAGCTTATAACTCTTATTCAAATCATATATTATCATATTCAAAACATATCCAAATCATTTACTTTAAAATATTGCGCGTTTCTGACATTTTTCGATCGCACGAGCCAAAAATCCTAATTGGCTCCGTTTATGTCTTTCGACGATAAACGAACTTAAAACATATTTTTTTTAATATCTCTAATTCATATATTTCCATTTCCAAATCATTTAATTTATTTTCATGTCATATATCATATCAAACTATAATGCATTTTAATCAAAAATGCACAAAATGCATGTAATGACGTCAAAATGACGTAGGACTTAGGTCGGGGGTGTCACAGTCAATCCTTATCAATATTATGTACAATTATACCCATGTATTAATGATTATACCAACTATCAATCCAAATTGAGACATGACCATGTGTAGTAGGGAATTTGGAAATTAATTTTTTTTTCTTTCTTTAAACAAATTTATAATATTTCTTTTAGTTGTATTCCTAACAACACATTTAACTAGAGGATTAATACATGATTTAAAAAATTTAATAAAGCTACATTTTTCACTAAAAGAAAAACTTAACTTTTCTGCACAAAAAAATCAGATAAACCACTTTTATAATCTTTTTCATTAAAATTAAAAATTTGATTGATAGAAGTAGCATACTTGTAAACTTGCATTTGTGTTCTTTTTTTCCCTAAAAACTTGGTAGAATGCTTCGATTCCAAATACCTATTCATTGTTCTATATCCTCCATCTTACTTCCATTTGTAGCGGGTGTTGCAATATTTGCAAATTTAATAAAGTTACATTTTTCTCTGAAAGAAAAACTTAATTTTTATAAAAAAAAATTCAGCTAAACCATTTTTATAATCTTTTTCATTAAAATTAAAAAATTGATTTCTAGGAGTAGCATACTTGAAAATTTGCATTGGCGTTCTTTTTTTCCCTAAAAACTCGGTAGGAAGTTTCGATTTCAAATAACTTTTCATTGTTCCATATCTTCTGTCTTGCTTCCATTTGTAGCAGGTGTTGCAATATTTGTAAATTTGAAAATGTTCGTTATTTTCAATGAATTCCTTTGTAAAATGTTGCAGCACACCGCTTGCGTCCTTTGAGAAATATATTGCTCTTATCGTGTTTTGGCTGCCTCCAATTGTTGAACAATTAAAAATTATTCCAAGAATATAAATTAAGTAAAAAAAATAAATTAATTTAAAAAAATTCTCACAACAAATTAAGTGCAAGATGAAAATAATTTGAACAAAATTAAAAACATACATATTCGTTGTTGCGACGGTGGTGACATCCGGTACTTGAATGTTGATGAGAATCTTCAGCCGTGAAGTCCTCCACCAGTGTCGGAGAATTTATCAAAACACCACAATGTGAGCTTTTGTTGGATCAGGAGAAAAAAAAAATTATGAATTATCCAGTTCTCAAATTTCTTGAATTTTCGATTCCTTACATATTCCTCCATTGGCACCACTTGATCATGGTTGTATCATTTTTTATTATTAAGGAATAAAATTAAGTGAGAGAGTTGTAGTAGTAGTGTTCTATATGGTAATAGTAGGAATTAGGAAGAGCAAAAATAAATTAGCATTAAGAGATGATGTATATAAAATAATAGAGAATTGGTAGACAAATTTTGTGAGAAAATGAATCAAATACCTCGAATTTATGAAGAAAACAAATAAATCTGTTGGACGTAAAATACCATCAAGAAAAGACAGTTAATAACTATTGGGATGAGCAAAGTTGTCCAAAAATTCAAAAAAAAAAAAAAAAAAAACAATTTATGCACACTTCAAATGGATGACCTGTTGTGGGCCGACGGTTAAACCTGATGTTTAGCCCGTTGAGCTGCTTCGGTTCCCTTCAACAGTCGTAACCAAGGGGGCTTGGTGGTTAAGACCAACAGTTCACAGATCTTTATCCAACGGTCATTTGCCAACCGATTCAAGCTACACGGTTTCGGCAGTTAACAAAAAAAAAAAAAGGTATCGACAAGTTTACCAGCAGTTTGGGCGGTTCTTAGACAGTTACGGTTCGAGACGGTCCATGGTTCATACATAGGTTGAACTTGAACCGGCTTACCTCTTTCAAGGTTTTGGTTCGAATTGCTGCAGTTTGTTTCCATTACGGGCTGGTTCTGGTTAACCGGCGGGTCAAAACCTCCGATTTTTGCGGTTGGAACCGGCCATTGACATGTCTACATACGCGTGGGAACATAGTGTGGGCTCGAATTGAGTTTGGCCCAAGATACGGAAAAGGCAATTTTCAGTTTCCATATTTCAATAAGTATCGAAGCAAGCAGAGAGGAAGACCTGACCGGTTAAGCAAAGCAAGTTTTGTAGCAGTGGCAATGGCAGATCAGACGAAACATCTTACTTACGCTTATATTCTTCTGTATATCGCCCTCTCTAGTGGCCAGATCTTCTTTAACAAGGTCACACTTCATTCTCTCTCTATCTCTTATCGTATTTTAATTCCAGTTTTCTGTTTTATCTAGTCCAAAGATTTCGCTTTTATAATGGCTTTCTGGCAATGATTCAATAGCTAATTCTCGTGCTTCTCTTGTAATTATGTTAAACGACACTCATTCGGACCTTTTACTTATTCAAAGATCAGACTTAGTTTCAGTTCCCAAAAGCTAAAAGGAGCTTGATAATGCTACGTAGGTCTGGTTCTTAGTAACAGTTGTTTAGCCATTAGTTGTTGATTCTGATAGATTAATGGTTATAGCTGTTAGCTGGTGAATTCCAATTGTTTGCTTCTATTGACATTTTTTGTTGTTAATTTGCTAAATGCTAACAATATGAACTGTTCGATTTCTTTGTTGAAATATATAATGCTAAATGTTAATTAATAGTAATCATAGTCAACTATTTTTCTTTTGTAAAAATATAATATGATGTCATTTTTATTTTATCTATAAACAAGAAATCAAATCTTTAATAACTTCTTATGTATGCTGTATTTTTAGTCTATATGCATTTGTTCACAATGCACAAGCCAAATGATCAAATAGCTATTCATTGAATGTGAATTTGAGTTTGAATACCTTAAAACAAGAAAATACTGCTTATTAGTGTAGAGTACAAAAGTTTACTACAACAGTTCTGATTGTGCATTTCGAATCATATAGTTTGCTTCTTTGTGCTTTCGTAGATTGTCTCACACCTTTTGTTATTTTAAAATTGTGCTATGCTTCCAACCTTTTCCCACACTTGCATCAGAACTTGTGTTTTAAATTTTTATTTGGAGGCTCTTTATACACATATAGGTTTTCCACATATGCTGCTTTCTGTATTTTCTCCACCTCACTAATGCAAGGTTTTATTCTGGAATTATTTGATTGCAGTGGGTTTTGTCATCTAAGGAAATAAACTTTCCTTATCCTCTTGGATTGACTCTACTTCACATGGTTTTCTCTTCTGTTTTGTGTTTTATACTTACCAAAGTCTTTAAGGTACTATCTTAAATTTATGTCAGGATTTCTTATCTTAATGCAGTGCTTTGACTTGAGCAACTTATATCTTAGTTTGCTTCTCTTTGTAGATTATGAAAGTTGAAGAAGGAATGACAATAGATGTGTAAGTAGCAAAGACTTATTTTCTTTTGTACATGCATTGAGGATTATCCTTTGCAAATTTTGTTAAGTAATGTTGTTTCTTTGTTCTATATCTAATGAATATCCATACATTAGATATGCAACCTCAGTTATTCCAATAGGAGCAACATTTGCAATGACTCTTTGGCTGGGGAACACTGCATACCTGTATATTTCCGTGGCCTTTGCACAAATGTTGAAGGCTGTTAGTGAGTGTTAATTATCCATGTATTTTATATTTCTTTTACTAAATTTTTGATAATAGGTATATAAGCTTCTTTTTTTCCTATTTTAGTATTTATTTGGATAACTAGGGTATCTAACACCCATCCTATATAACAACATATTCACTGTCAAATAAGACTTTGATTCTCAGTTCTCATTAGTTTATACATTTTCTAAAAGATTGATATACAATTTGGTGGCAAGTTTGATTATTGGTTGGTCTGTTATTAAAATTCTCTGGAAAGTGGCAATATAGAACTTGTAACACGTTCAATTTCTTCACTGAGATTTGCAGTGCCAGTTGCTGTTTTTATTCTTGGAGTAGCTGCTGGACTTGAGGTGATGAGCTGCAGGATGTTGTTAATTATGTCAGTGATCAGCATTGGTGTTCTGGTGGCTTCTTATGGAGAGATAAATATCAGCTGGATTGGAGTTGTGTATCAGATGGGTGGAGTTGTTGGAGAAGCCTTAAGACTAATTTTCATGGAGATTCTAGTGAAAAGGAAGGGTCTGAAGTTAAATCCTATATCTTTCATGTATTATGTCAGTCCCTGCAGGCAAGTACTTTTGTTTGTCTTCTAATGTATTGCCATTTTGAAAGCATTTTCTATATTTTGGTGTGGGTGCAACTATGCTTATGAATTTGACTGTGATTTTCCTTGCAGTGCTCTCTGCCTACTTATTCCTTGGCTTTTTCTTGAGAAACCAAAGATGGATTTGCATGATTGGAACTTTCAACCTCTTGTGCTAACCCTAAACTCTTTTTGCACATTCGCACTCAACCTATCAGTTTTCCTTGTGATCTCACATACCAGTGCTCTTACCATTCGTGTGGCTGGAGTTGTTAAGGATTGGGTTGTGGTCTTGCTATCTGCTGTTCTTTTTGCCGATACAAAGCTGACAATCATAAACTTGTTTGGTTATTTCATTGGTGAGTGTCTCTGCATAAATTTGCTTTATTTGCATTCTTTTATCTGAAGAATCTCTTTCTCTTTTTTATTAGGAAATTAGAGGCATGCTTGAACTTTATTCTTAGAGATGGAGAGAGATATTCATTTGGGACAGGGAGCTTTTTGACACAATTAACATTTTTACAAAATTATCTTTGATGCAGTGAAATTTTAAATTTTACCTTAGATGCTTGCTCATTGTCCAAATCATACTTTTATGTGCCATTGAAAATTTTGGCCATTTGTTGATTTTGGCAAAGCTTCACTTTGACCCAGTAGATTGACTAGCTATTGCTAGATTGACTTCAATAAACTGGTGTCATTTGGATCTGAACTCCCTTTGGCTGCATTAGTTGAGAGAAAATATTTTTGTAGCCGACATTTTCTTCATTTTTTGGCTTTCAAGAAAATTTTTTTCAACTCAAAAATGTTGAGATATTTTTTAAACTCCACAAACTAATTGCAATGAAGAATATAGTGGAATCATAGAAAGACATACCCAACCCAACCAATATTGACCATATTTTTGTAGCAGTGACCATTACTCTATATCCTTTTATTTATTTTCCTCCCTTGATTCAATAATAGTACTAAAGAAAAAAAAAAGAAAAAAAATGAACTGTCGAGTGCGCAGATCAGCTGCGAGGGGCTGTTTTAACTTAAGCATAAGTTCTGGGTTCAACCTTTGTGAATGCAGCTGTGTTAAAATTTTTAAAATCATTTCGAGAAGTTTTTTTTCCTGGTGGTCCTGTCTTAATTAAGCTTGAATTAGTTAGCACCCGCAGATTGGTATCTGGAAAATATGCTGAATGAATCCAAAAGCAAATAAGTAGAAAGAATGATGTTTTTAAGAGGTCTAGTGTCCATGCAAAATCTCTGTAAATCGATAGAAACTTGCATTTTTTAGTGTACTCCAAAAATACCAATGATTTTTATTTAGTTTTCAGCAATGAACTTAACAACACAAAATAAGATATTTTTTGTACAACGTTACAGAAATAATTTCCTATGAAACAAGCAAAGTCTTGATCTCTTTTGGTATCTGATTCCTGTTTTATGTTTTTGTTTTTGCATAGAATTTAATTTGTATTTTATGAGATTTGTTAGTTTGCTTTATCTGGTTTGAAAATGTACTCGAGGATGATTCTCATAATTTCTTTTCTGGCACTTCTCATCACCTAATGACTAGTTCAGTGAGGATTAGCTTGCATTAGTTTTAGTTCTATTAAACTTAACTCTTTTTCCCCTTTGAAATGCAGCAATTGTTGGTGTAGCTGCATATAATAATCAAAAGTTAAAGAAGGAAGCATCTCAACGTAGTTCTGGTGAAGCACAACTGGCTGAGTCACAACCTACTGAATCCATACCCCTGACTTCATCATCAGCTTCAGACAGTTAAGTGTACAGTTAGGGTGATCTGTAAACACAACACATTTTAAAGGTACGAGCAGATTTCACTTAATGTTAGTTAATATGTTGCTTTTATGTTGTTATTTCTTGGCATATTTATTTTTATATGTTCTCTTTGTTCTTATATTTTTATTTGCTATTCAAACAAATAATCAAATGTACGTTTTCCTCTTTGCACTCAAGTTTATCTATTTATGAATTGTCTCAGCTGCTCCTTGCATTATATTCTGCTGTTATAGAGCTGAATCAAGTGGGTTTTGTGATCCGTGAAATTATGACGCCTGGGATTATAACATCATAACTCAATTGGTAAGAAGATCAACTTAAGACTTCAAAAATTTGTACAAATTCAATATTTTGTTTTTCGTTTCTTTTTAATTTTTGGAGATGGGGATGTGCATTGGAGACAAAGTAATTTTTGGCGTTGGATTCCGCATCCTGATGTGCATTCATATATCCTCCCACAAACACCAGCAGAAAGCCTAAGTATAGGCAAAACTGCCCCGGGATTATAGTTTGGATCTCAAAGAGATCATATTGACCTGTAACTTGCTTTTCGACTTGGTCCATTTATAAATGCAGAAAACTAATTGTTTTAGTATTTGATTATAATGAAAGGAATCGTATTCTTTTATCCACCGTATGACCGATTTTTTTTTTTTTATTGGCAGTAGGTAAAACTTTAATTTATTCACATGCGTCCAATTTTGCACATTGATTTAGTTAAGGGTTACTATTTAGTTTGCCATCTTCTTAATTGCAATTGCTGCTGCCAATTGGATGTGACTTTTTCTACCATGCATTGTGGTGGTTTATAGAGGTTCACAAGATACAAATATGTTTATTATTTGTAACAAACTATATCTTGTAAATATTATGTATACAGTGATAATATTAGATACAAGGAAGTGAAGAATTATCTCTTCCCAAGACTTCTATATGGTATCAGAGCTCTTGTGCCATATGGCAACTGATACCCAGCTTTCTTCATCTTTGTCTTTTCTGTTCTTCATCGTTTATTTTCTTCATTCTTTCACCCTCTGTTTTTTGAACTAATGACGACTGAATAAACAGACGCGTCGTCAATCTTTGTTGCACCAGTTTTGAATATATTTTCAACCCCTTATTCGGTAACTCTTATTCAATTACCTAATTAAGCTAACCTCAACTAATTATCTGTTGTGGGAAGCTCAAATTCTACCTCTTCTCCATGGATACCGTTTGTCTGGTTATGTAAATGGAACAATTGTTCCTCATTCGAAGAATATCAACTGCTGAAACCAATCCTGCATTTGATGATTGGTTTAGTCAAGATCAAATAGTTAAGAGTTGGATTAATTTTTCTGTTTTAGAATCAATTATGCATCAGATTGCAAGATGCTCAACTGCCCAAGAAGCTTTGGATAATTTGGCGGTAATTTATTCTCATGGTGCTAAGACATATTCTGCAGTTGAGGAAACAGTTGAAGCCTTTATCGCGGGGCACTGATAATATTCACACTTAATTGCATCGAGCACGCTCCATATTTAATCAGCTCTGTACGTTGGATGCTTCAATTCCGGAGGAAGCATTGGTTTGCGATGTTCTCGAGGGACTTGGATCTGAATATTGTCTCTTTAAATGAGCAATTGAAGCTCGCAACTCTCCCATTGGATTTGATGAGTTGTGTGCTCTCCTTCTTAGCGAAGAGACCCAATTAAAATTTGACAATCTTCAGACTGCATCCATAGTTCCACCAACAGCTCACCATGTTACTGCTAAACATGGTGGCCGAGCAAATTCTGGTCGTGGTGGCCGCAGTTATCATGGTCATGGTGCACGTGGGTTTGGATATTACCGTTCATCCAACAAAAATAATTATGATGCTGGCTCAAGTAATAACATAATATGCTATAACTGTAATGGCAATGGTCGCACTGCAAGACAATGCCCATCAACTCGGACTTCTCCTCAAGCCAACATTGTCAAAACCGAAACCAACACATAAAATTGTAGACTGTGGATTCTAATGCCAATTATCATCTTGCTACTGATTAGGAGAACATCACAAATAACATGTCAATGTAGAATGATACTACGCTAACTATCACTGATGGTAAAACTCTTTCTACACTACTCCTGGCTTCTATTACTTCCGTTAATGATCGTACTTTTGTGTTGAATGATGTTCTTTACTAGTCTTCTGTTTCTAAGAATCTGTTGTCTGTTTCCCTTTTCCATCACAAAATAATGTATCTCTTGAACTCTTTCCTAAGACTTATTTTGTCAAGGATATCCCCACGAGGCAGGTGCTCTTCTAAGGCTCGAGTAAAGATCGATTGTACTTGTTCACAATGCAACCTGTTCGATCTTTTTCTCGAAGAGCTTTTCCGGCTGCAATTTCTTTGTGGCTGAACGTTTACGTCATGCTAACGTTCCTGTTGTTAAGCATGTTCTTAAGTCCAATAATATTTCGATTGATTCCAATAAAAGTAATGTGAGCAAATCACATAAAGTTTTGAGTTAAGTCCAACAATATTTCAATTGAATCATTTTATCTTGAATTAATTTTCTCAGATGTTTAGGGCCTTCGCCAGTTGTCTCTGTTGATGGTGTTCGTTATTATGTTATATTTTATGATCACTATAGCAAATACTGTTGGTTGTATTTCTTAAGGCAAAAGTCTAATGTGTTTCATGTCTTTATACAGTTTCAAGCGTTGGTCGAAAAATATTTTGGACTTCCAATTAAAACTTTTCAGTCTGATTTGAGAGAGGGCGGAGGAGTTTTAGTCCTTAACTAAATGCCTCAAAGAAAATGGGATATCTCAGAGAGTTTCATATCCACGTATAGCTGAACAGAATGGTTGTGCAGAAAGAAAACACAGACATTGTTGAGTTAGGCCGAGCTTTAACACATCATGCTTCTGTTCCATATTCATATTGGACTTATGCTTTTGATACTGCTGCTTAGACCATAAACCCTTTACCATCACCAAACATCAATAATCAACTTCCTTATAAACTTCTTTTTTCTGGAAAACAAGTTATGATGAATTACATGTCTTTAGAACATTATGTTATCCTTGGCTTAAACCGTATTCAAGTCATAAATTGGCGCTAAGTCTTCTAAGTGTGTCTTTTTGGAATATAGCAAAATTCACAAGGGATATTCTTGTTCTACAAACCGCATTTTTATCTCACGACATGTTTTATGTTTTGATCAGGTGTTTCCTTTTTAGAAGCATGATGATAATGACATAATTGACCTTGAACTGCTAAATCCAACCTCTGCACGACTTTTACCAATCCCTATCTCAAATCAACACAGTAATTGAGTTAGAAGCATGATGATAATGACATAATTCACCTTGGCATTTTAGGACCTTTTCCAAACACAGTAATAAAGTGCTGCCTACCACACAAAACGCAACTTAGACGGATAGAAATCAAAGCCCAATAGACAACCCACCAACCCAACCCACACACTCTGTATCACTAAAACAAACCTCATCAAAATGCAACACTTTAGCAACTTCTTCTTCACCACCAAAACACACCATTTCCCTAAATGGTCCAGACCCCCACTAAACATCACAACACACCATTTCATTAAACCCCAGCACGCCCTAACTTTCTTCACCAACGACTCCAAGCAATAGCGTTTCATTTAATGAAACAAACCACACTCACATTCTTCTACAATCCTTTAACAACCTATAACCTATATGCGTCATTAAAACTGTACTATTTTTTTTAAAAAAAATATATAACATGACACGTAATAACCACTATAATATTTAGATTAAATATTACATACTTTAATTATGTTTACAAATTATATACCTATATACAAATAATAACTACAATGTATATGACATGTCATATACTATTCACTATCACTTTTAAACCAATTACTACATGTCTTATTAATAATTTGCATATCATATAACATAAATCTATATGACAAAATTAAACGAACAATGCAATGTGAGGGACAGAGATATTAGGTTTCAGCTGACAGATCCGAGCAGAAAGAATGTGAAACTGACGCTATCAGTTGCCAAACAAAAACCTGAAATCATAAAATGACAATTTGATGAGTTGCCAAACAAAAACCTGAAATCATAGAATAACAATTTGATGAGTTGCATACTCAACAAGTATAAACTAAAACAATAAAAAATAAAATAATAAATCACAATTTAAAATCATACACTAAATATATCGACGACAAGCTTATTTCATATGATTCCATTTATTTTGCGAGCTGTAACCAACTTAACCAATAATACCAAATGATTCAATAACAATAAATACATATAACAATATATAGATGTCTATATCATATGATTCCATTTAATTACATTGTGACCCATTGAGCCAGATACTGTCCCGGTAATCTTATATAACATATACATATGACTGGCTAGTAACAAAATCCTGTATATATATCACCAGAAATTCATCGGTCTTAAACGTATCAATTTCATATAACAATTACAAATGGTTAGCTAGTAACAAATCCTGTGTAATCCATGGTTAGCAATGATACCAAACAATTTCATAATAACAATCACATATAATAATATGCAGATGTTTGTGTCATATGATTCTATTTAATTTCGTTGTGATCCATCAAGCCAAGTAGTACCCTGAGAATTTCCCATAACAAATAACAAATGGCTAACATAGACGTGAATGATTCATATGTCCATTTTATATTCATATATTGATTCGAACGTCCATCTGTAATCATATATTAACTCAAAGGTCCATTTGTAATTATATATTCACCCGAAGATCTATTTGTCAAATCAAGTAGAGACTCGTAGATCTCGTCTGTGAAATTTGCAAATACTAGTCAAGATGATCACAACTCCTTTATTTAGTATTATATGAATGCACTTGTATGACATGTAAACAATTATCATAATATTCAATATAATTCAATGATTAGACTTTAGTACCGGACCACACAAATATATATCAAATAATAAATCTCAATAAGTCAATTTGGTCGAATTTCAGTACCGACTCAATGACCAAATCACACATATTCAATTATCAACAATTTCAAATAACCGGACTTCAGTACCGGTTCAAACAAATAAATCATTAAATGATCAAGTATTATAATTCAATCGATGGGACTTCAGTACTGATCCAAATAGATAAATTATCAAATGATCAAGTACTATAATTCAATCAATCGTACTTCAGTACCGATCCAAACAATTCAAATAACATATATTTAATATCGATCAATTTAATTAACCGGCCTCAGTATTGGTCCAAACAGTTAAACCAACATACATAATCCAAGGTACGTATATCAATTAATCCAAATAGTCAAAACAACATATATATTCAAAGTAATGAAAACAATTGCTCCAAGCAGTCTAATCATCTTATATAATTCAAAGCATGTAAATCAATATGTTTCAAGTAATCTAATCAACCTATATAATTCAAAGCAATTAAGTCATTTATTTCAAGTAATCTAATTAATCTATATTATCCAAGTAAATAAATCATTTATTTCAAATAAACTAACCAACCTCTATTAATTAAAACCATTAAATCATTTATTTTCAAGTAATTTAATCATCATTCATTATCCAAAACAAATAATCCAATTTTTCCAAACATATAGTTCAACATATTTTATCTAAAGCAATTGAATCATTTGATCTAATAATTTAAACATCATATGTTTAATAACAATCAATTCAATCGACTAGATTTCAATACCGGCCCAAATAGTTAATCTTAAATAATAAAGTCTCAATAGGTCGATTGGTCAGATTTCAGTACCGACTCAATGACCAAAATCACCTATATTCAATTATCCATGATTTCAAATGACAGGACTTCAATACCGGTCCAAACAGTTCAATTATCATATAATTAAAATAAACAATTTCGCTGATCGAGTTTTAGTACCAATCCAAGTAATTCAAATATCATATAATTTCAATATCAAATAAATCGGTTGACCGGGCTTCAGTACCAGTCCAAGTAATTTAAATGCATAATAATTTGTCATTTTAAATAAAAAAATCATTCCAAAATATTACAAGTAAGTAAGTTTACACTTACCTCTCAGTCGCGATCCAAATCTGGGAACTTATCACCAAAGGTTAGATTTCTTTCAATGGGCTGGATAATCCATTGTTCAATATAATGCCCTAAAAATCGGACATTTGTTTGGAACAGACTTATTTTTGTTTTACTAAGAACTAAAACATTTCTTTTAACGGCCATAAAAAATGTTTTTAAGTGTTTAAAATGGTCTTTTAGTGTTTTACTGAAAATTAATACATCATCAATATACACTACACAAAAATGCATATAAGGATTAAAAATATCATTCATAATTCTTTGAAATTTGGAGGGTGCAATTTTTAATCCGAAAGGCATTACATTCCATTCGTATTGCCCAAATGAGACAGTATATATCTATCACAAGGAATTATTTGAATTTGCCAAAATGCTGATTTCATATCGAACTTACTAAAAACATTTGCGTTATAAAGTCTATTTCATTTAATCTTTTTTATTAGGAATTGGATACCTTATCCATTTTAAGGCTTTATTAAGAGGCTTATAATTTATTACTAACATAGGTGTTCCTCTTTCTATTTCAAAAGCCTTATTTACATAAAAGGCAGTACAAGACCAAGAGTTTCTAGATCTAGAGATAAGTTTTTTACTTTCTAAATCATGAATTTCATTTTTACGATATTCAATTGATTCTGGACTCATTTGGATAGGTCTAGCTTTAGTAGTAATGGTTTTTTCATCAAATCATTCTTTATAAGGAAGATCAATTAGATGTTGTTTTCTGTTCCAAAAGGCATTAGGTAGCTCTGCACAGAGTTCATTATTAATTTGATTTTTTAATTGTTCTATTTTTTGTTTTATATACTTTCTATTTAGTTGGTTTTTTATGCATTTTAGTTGGAAACTATTTGTTAAGTTCGTTAAAGTTTCAGTTTTCGATTTCATTAATGCATTAATTTCTACTTGTTGAATAGAATGTGCTTTAAGTAAATTCAAATTCTTTATTTGGGTTTTTCTAGAAATGGAAAATTAACTGGTCTTTTATTTATTTTAAATTCAATTCTATCTTCTTGTACAGAATAAGAGGTTATGAGATTTATAAATGGTGTTCCTAGTATAACCATATGATTAATTTGTTTAGATAAAATAAATACTGTTTTTAATTCAAAGTTTTT
>CANUEY010092911.1:0-11745 GCA_948099555.1 Croton setiger
CATTAAGATCTTAATTTGCAATTTGATGTTATATCAATAATCTTTGTATCTTATTATAGATTTATCATCACAGAATGTAAGTTGCATCTAGATTCAATCATTCCTACTGCCATTGTATGTTAGAGCCATATAAGATACATGCCATGATTTGCAACCTTGATATCATCTAGTGCATAAGATTTCTGATTGTGATTCATAACTGAGATGCCTGAATAAATGGTTTTTGAATAAGTGATTATTGATGAGAACTATAGAATCAGAACTTCTTGTCTGTATGATTGATGTGTTGATTAAAAGTAGGAAAGTATGAGAAACGGACTGTTTTGATCATGAAACATGCAGTATGAACTGTTTAAGAAGATTTGATAATCACAGGGGCTGTTTTGTAATTTCTTTTCAACTGTGAGTTTTGTTTGGTTAAATTCTGTTTGTATTGGGGAAGTGTTGACGCTTAATTTTTGTCCCCAAAAAGTACCGATGATGACAAAAATGCCAAAATCTCGATGAAATCTCCAGAAGTTCCGAAAACAGTTCATGTTCTCTCAATTCTCAGAATATTCTAAATTTTGCTCCCTTCCCCAAGAAGTTTTAATGATTTTAATTCAATTCCAAAAATTCATTTTTCTTCAAAAAATATATATTTGAGCCTTTTTATTTTTAATTTTCGATTTTAAAGAAAAAGAAAAAAGAAAGAAAAGAAATTCTAATTTTGATTTAATTTCTCTTTTTGATGGATTTTTTATTTTAATTTTAATTTTGTTTTGTTTTAATTTCAATTTTAAGAATTAAAATATGGTTTGAAAATAATGTTTAAAAAAGAGTTTTACTTTTTGTTTTTAAAGAAAATAAAGTTAATGAAGAAATAAGAGAAAAATGAAGATAATTGAAGAAAAGGATGAAATTGAAAGAAAAAGGAAGATGATGGGTGAATTGAAAGCAGGAAAAGTGTAATCGAAATGGGGAAGAAAGTTGAGGGGGTAAAAATGAAATTCTGAGAAATGCAGGGGTGAGAAACAGAAAAGAAAATTAGAATGAATCGAATCAGAACAGGTTCGATTCAAAATTAAAATCAGAAAAAAGAGGAAATTAGGATGAATCGAACCGGAATGGGTTCGATTCAAGATTTAAAATCAATATGGTGGAACGGCGTCGTATTGGATCTTTAGAAACAAAAAAAATAAAATTGAAACAAAAAAAAAAAGAAAAGGAATGAGGGATTTGAGAGTTACAGTCGAGAGAGAAGGGAGGCAGTGACGTGGAGAGAACCACTCCCTCTCCATTTGTCTGTTTGTGAAACAGAAATCAGTACGAAGTTGAGGGGGAGCGTTCTGAAGAGAGCAGGAGAGAGAGAATCGTGGAGAGCAGTCTGGGGAAGAAACCATTCTGGAAAAAGATTTCTGTAATTCCTAATTTTTCCTTTTGAAAATCAGTTTGATTTCTGTAACTAATTTCGATTCTGGTTTCAAAATCAATTTGAAAACGAGAATCGAAATTGTTTTATTTTCTTGTTTCTGTAAACAACAATTCTGGGTTGAGCTGAAACTTTAAAGCTGTAGAGGAACGACTGGATTCTGGGATTTTATGTAGCTACTTGGCTGTTCTGAGGTACCTTTAAACCTTTCTTTGTTACTTCAATTTTTTGTTTAAAATGAAGAGAACAGTCTGGGAACCAGATTGGTTTTAAGGAGATGTTCTGTTTGTTTTTCTATTGTTTGAGTATTTTTTTTATGTTTGATGCTGAAATTGTCTATGTTTATTTGTTTTAAGATTGTTACACCCGTTATACTAAAAAAAACCAGCAAATAGAAATGTCGAATGTTGATGATTCTGGGTCTTGGTGTTTCGTCATTTCTGGAATGATTAGTTATTGTTTCTGTTTGAACTATTTTCGTTGGGTTGATTCAGGAATGTTGTCATTAATTAACTCATTGTTTTATTTGCTATTTTGAGTGGTAGAAATATATGGAGCTATTGTTGTTGTTGGGTCAGATTGTAGTTCTTATTATGAATCAAATATAAACCTTAGATCTTGTTAGTTGGTTTTGCCTTGCAGTTTTGATTAATGAGTCGATGGTCTTTGGATTTGTATGCTTCTGTTCATGAGTATGTGATCTATGTTTAGGTTGAGATTTGAATATAATTTAGAATGTTGAAGATTAAAGTTGTGTTGCTTTATTTTTCTTCTGAGTTGATGGTTTTGGTTGCCGTAAAGTGTTTGCCTTTGTTGATTTGTCAAGTTTAATCGTTCAGACTTGAGTTGTGAAGCTTGTTCATCTCTGTTGATTTGTTGAGCTTGATTAGTCATGTAGATTCTGTTGACAACATTACAAGAAGATAAGGGTTATGTCTCACAACCTTTTCTTCGTAAGCTCATCCTTACTGATCTGGTTCATGTAGTATGTTAGTATATTTTTGTTGATTCTTCTATTTGAGATTCAGATACTGTTGATACATGAGGAAGAAATTGCTGAAGTTTCCCAACAGTTTTTTTTTTAAATATAATATGGACTACAGTCTAAAATTGCTTTTATTTCTGTAGACTGCCAGATAACTTAATCACATTTCTGTTGATCCTTATTATTTCCATCCATCTTTTGTAGCTTGCTTAATTTGTGGTTCATTTTATTTACTGCTACATGTATTTTAAGTTTATCATTGATGGAGATCCCGTAGCTTCAAGAATCTTAATCTCTGGCAAATTGAGCTTGTTTTTGATATGCTGAAAATGCTCCTGTTAGCTTCAGTTGTTTCTTATCTGTTTCTTTCAACTATATCTCATGCTGCTTCTGGTTTGTTTGGAATATCCTCTAAATGTCAATCTGGTTTACTGGTTTATTGTTGTTGTTGTTTCTCCTCAAGGGACCAACAAATGGTGTAGTCATTTGTGCCTTTGAGTTCATTGACTCTTTTGTGTGAATTAAAAGCTATTTGTTCTCATGTTCCTGTGTTCAGCATGTTCTCAAGTCAATTATCTAACCATAAACCAGCACCTTGCATATCATTTCTGCCCAGAAGCTTTAAGTTGAGGTTGTTATCCAACATTGTCATTCTGGTTGAGATCAATTAGGGTTCATTATTTACTGCTTTATTGATTGTTAGTTCAGAAATGAAGTCAAGCAAGTTTGAGTAAGCTATTGTTAAATACGTGGCCATGCATGATGATTGTTAGTCCCTGCCGTGAGTGATCACTGGAATAGTTCATGTTGACACTGTATTATATGTTTAGTGCAGCGTGTTGAAATATTTTGATTGGGTTTATTGGAAATTCCTTTCAATATAAACTCATGTTGGCATATTTATGGTATCACTTGCATATCAGCATGCTAACCAAATGTGATAGTGTGTTTTTGTCTCTTCATTGATTCTGTTTTGTGTCATTTGGACAAAATGAGTCAGTTCTGAAGTTGCTAGAAATAATAGGGGTCGATTTAGCAAGAATTGGATGCTAATGGCAAAATTGTAATTATTTGGAGATTAACATACTAAACTGAAACTTGTCCTGGTTTGATGATACTTTGCTGAAATTAATTGATTTATGATTTGTTTGACTGAATTAGCATGATTTGAAGCATTTGAACAATTTTTCATAAAATTGGGGTATTCTTGTAAATTTCCAAAGTTTTGGGGCAAAATTGTTATTTGTCAATTTCTTTTTATTTGATGTTAAAATTGCATGTTTTGATGTTTATTTATTTAAAGTTGGTGTGATTTTTGATTTGAATGGATTAGTTTAAGAATGAATGAATTTTACTTTTTTGGGACTAATTTGCAATTTTTACTAATTTTGAGGGCTTTATTGTAATTTTCAATTTATGCTTTATTTTTGTAATTTTTGGGTTTGGGTTTTATTTTGGGATAATTTTTGGGTAAGATGTAATTAATAGGGAAAATGATGTAATTAGTTTATTTAGGTTTTTATTTTTCTGCAAATTTATTTTTCTGGAAATTTACCGCTTTCTCGTTGTGTTTTGAATCGAACATTAATTATCACCGTTTAGGAACATCGCCTAGTGTTTTCGGAAAAATTAATAATCGACTTGACTTAATTGGAAAACAGTTTTGGTTTGAGAGGCCGGTTTTATACCGGGCGTTAGTCGAAATGTAATTTCGGCTAACGTACCCAACCCTCTTACTCGAACTCTGGTTTTGATCACTGCTTTATCCAAAAAACGGAGTCAACTTTTTTAATTAATTTGGTTTTCTTAAAGCCGGTATCCCGACGGGTGGCGACTCTAAAAACAATTTTTAAGACCGATTAGTTCCGCAACTATCCAAAATGTTTTATCACTTGTTTTCAAAATAAAAAATTCTAAAGTTTTCTCGGTTTAATTTAAATCGGAAAAGTAGTCGTTCGCAAGTCGGGACCGACATCAGGAAGATTCTTATTAAAATGCATAAGAAGAATTAGGGGCAAATTTGCAAATTCTAGAAATTTTGGGTATTAAATTGAAATTTGTCATGATTTGCTGTTGTTTTGTTGAAATTGTTTGATTTATGCAATATTTAGCTTATTTGGTATGTTTTAAAGTAATTTGGTAGCTTTTCTTAATTTAAGGCAGTTTGGTAATTTTACAAAAATTAGAGGACCAAAATGTAATTTTACATAATTTGCCTTTAAAATGTTGAGATTTGCATGATTTATGGATTGCTTGATGTGATTATTATATTTCATGATGATTTGGTAATTTTTCTTGATTTGGGGCAATTTTGTAATTTTACATAATTTGGAGGGCTAAATTAGAATTTTGCTTCATTTACTATTTTACTGTTATTTTCCATGGATGAATATTTTTTGTTTAATTTTTCATATTTTATGGTTTGAATGGGTTATTAAGGATTAAATTGTAATTTTTCTATTTTCGGAGGACCAAATTGTAATTTTTCATTTAATGCTTAAATTTTGTAAGTTTTGGGTTTTTGGGTTTAAAATGGGGTTTAAATGGGTAGATTGTAGATTCATAAGTTTTGGTTTGTAATAATTAGTTTTAGGTTTTATTTTCCGCAATTTATTTTACGCAATTTATCGATTTCTGTTGTGTGTTTGCGCGAACTTTAGTAATCACTGCTTAGGAACATCGTTTAGCTGCTTTTCAAAAAAAGAAAAAAAAAAAGAAACTTGAATTGACTTAAAATTGGAAAATGACTTTTGGTTTGAGAGGCCGGTATAATCAAGCGTTAGTCGAAATGTAATTTCGGCTAACGTACCCAATCCTCTTATCCAAATCTTTGGTTTTGACCTTGCCATATTCTTAATTAAAAATGAAGTCAACTTTTTCATAATTAAAATTTGGTTTTTCTAAAATCGGTTTCCCGACAGGTGGTGACTTTTTAAAACGATTTTAAGATCGACTAGTTCGGCACCAATCCAAAAATTGTTTTGTCACTTAAACTTAAAATTTACTTTTTATCTTTTTTTTGTTTTTATGAAAAATCGGAAAGTTTGTGAGTTCGGCCGTCAACAGTTTAATTTGGCGACTCCGTTGGGAATTTTACAGTCAAATCTCTGGTTTTTCTTAACTGAATTTGTGACTGTAATTAAGGGTTAACTCTATTCAAACAAACCAAAATCGTTTTCCAACTTTTAAGTTAAGTCGTTTTTCAAAATAAAAATCGCGCGCGGTGATTACTAACTTTTTTTGACGCTTGATTTTTGACCCCAAAATCTAAAAAGAAAAATATCCAGAAAAAATATTTATTTTAGTTTTAGTTTCATTTTATTTTGTAAAAATTGAAAAAAAGAAGAGAAAAAAAGAGAGAAAAAAAAGAGAAGAAAAAGAAAAAAATTAAAAAAAAAAAGAAAAGAAATAGGGAAAAATTGAAAGCTAAAATTTGAATGAGGGATTTAATTGAAAGAGAAATAAAAGATTAGGGATGAAAAGTTGAAAAAAAAGAAAATAAGAAGGGAAAAAAGAAGGAAAGTTTAATTCTGAATCGAACCGAAATGGTTCGGTTCAGAATTAATCTGAATTCAATTAAAACACTTACTCAAAACGCGCCGTTTCAATGGAAACGACATCGTTTTGAGTTTAACAAAAACAAAAAAAAAAAGAAAAGAGGAAATCAGACAGAATGAAATCGAAGACACAGAAACACGAAGACAAAGTCGTTGAGCTTGAAGACAGAAAGCTCTCGAATTGAAGTTGAAGGATAGAAACGGATGAACTTAAGATGGAAGCTTCAAGAAGACAACGAAGGTAAGAGATGATTGCAGCCAAGGCAAAATGGAATCGACCGCAGAAGAATTCTTCCAACGCAACAGAAAGGCTACGTGGAGAAACCAGTGAAGAAAGGGGAAAAAAGATGACCCAGACGAGGCGAAGGAGAGGGATAAAAGATCCAGAGGCAACAACCAAAAGGGGGAGGGGTCCAGAGAGAGCATTCGAGATAATCGAGAGAAATCAGAGAGAAATTCTGTAAGTTAGATTTCTAGGGTTTTAAATTTGTAATTTGGGGGGTTTTTGGGATGCTGTCCAATTACCTCTTG
Organism: Croton setiger; assembly: GCA_948099555.1. Lineage (NCBI taxonomy): Eukaryota > Viridiplantae > Streptophyta > Magnoliopsida > Malpighiales > Euphorbiaceae > Croton > Croton setiger. The sequence continues at coordinate 6,485 of CANUEY010092911.1, forward strand.
ATTTTTTTTTTCTGTTGATTCCAATATCAAAAACAATTTGATATTGGGAATCAATTTTGAGTGTAAACCTCATATCCTCCTCCGATTGTAAAAAAAGTTGCTCTTGTAAAGAACATTTGAAGTTCAAATTGAAATCTTCTTTTGGAATCAAAAGTAATTTGAGGTACCTTTAATTTCCATCTCATTTATTTTAATTTCTGTTAAAGTATGGATGAATATATTAGAGAACCTGATTGATTGTGTTGAATGATTTGTTGCTTTCTGTTTTCAAATCTGTTGGTGGTATATATTTCAGAAATTACATTCGTTGCTGTGATTCCTAGTTTCCTTCTTTTAATATTTGATGTTTGTTGGTTCTGTTTGGATCCGAAGGTTTGATGTTTAAATTTATTTGTTCTCTGTTGACTTGTTAGGAACAGAATTCATACCAATTGAGCATTCTGTTTGGATTATGGGGTATTTGAGATATTTGTTGATATGCTGCTTGTTCTAAATTGCTTTCTGTTTATAGCTTAATGGATAAGCTTCTGAGATCTGTTTACTATATGCTCATTGTTAGTCTTTCTTGCTTTTCATCTGTTCTCTTAAGTTTTATTTGGTTGGCATCCTTGTTTTTGGTAATTAATCTTATTATCTAGTTTAATTTCTGTTTGCTGAAACCAATTTCTTTTTCTCAATTATGCAGCCTCATATTATATATATTAGTTTGATGTGATTCTGTCATCCATGTTTCATTACTTTGTGTTTGCAATTGCATTCCAGAATTGCCATCTGTGTTACTAATCATCAAAGATACTTATATGCTCGTCGTTACAAGTTTAGTTTTGTTGAATTAAAGTTCTTAGAAAACTTCCTTTGCTGTACATCTTTGAACTGTTGATTGGCCAAACTTAGAGTTTCAAAATTGTCTTTAGTCACTATTAACATGATTTACATCACTCAATTTCTGTTTGGTGCCTGGTGTTGACAACTTCTGCCAAACCCTGTTTGTTGATTAAATTCATCAATCTGTTTGTTAATCTTGAGTTCCATAGGGTTAATGTAACTTGTCATTACTACTTGAAATCTGCCATTTCCAATAATAGGTTCCTGCTCTTTTTGCCATCAATCTGTTACCAATCTGAACATCAAATCTTATAGTCTTCCATTTCTAGTTTTGGTTTCTACATTTGCTTATCATTATAAGAAATGTTTTTCTGATTTTAACTTCTCTTTAACTTTTCAATACTTTGATTAATTGTGAATTGGAATTGCTGAAATAGTATGTAGGGCGTTAATAGGCTGTTTTAATGAATATGTAACTTGGGGGCAGGTTTGCAATCATTGAAAATATAGGGACCAAATTGAACTTTTACATAATTAATCCCAAATTGTTGTCTTGGCATGTTATGAATGTTTTGTGGATTGTTTGACTTAAATGGCATATTTTATGATGATTTAAGTGATTTTTCCAAATTGGGGCAATTTGGTAATTTTACAAAAATTAGAGGGTTAAATTGTAATTTTGCTTTATTTGCTTTTAAATGTTGATTTTTGCATGTTTAGCCAATTATTTACTTGATTTCGTATGTTTTATGTTTAGAATGAATAATTTTCACAATTAGGGACTTATTTGTAATTTTTCTAAAGTTAAAGGACAATTTTGTAATTTTCCACAATTGTTTATATTTTCATAATTTGGGTTAATTGGGTTTAATTTGGGTTTAAAAAAGGGTAGAATGTAAATTTATAGGATTTGTTATGTAATTATTTTCTCCAAATCGGAGAAAGAATAATTAGATTTAGGTTTTGTTTGTTTAATTTCCGCACTTTAATTTTCCACACTTTAATTGCTTTCGATGTTTGATTTTTTTTTTTTTTTGCAAATGACCTTAAATCGCCAATTAGGAACATCCTTAGTTTAATTACAGCAACGGCATTTTTATTTAAAACTTAAATTTTGGAAAGAAAAACAAACCAGAGGCCGGTTTTACCGAGCGGCGGTTTAAGTGTAACTTAAACCGTCGTACCCAACCCCCCCTTACCCCGAATCTCTGTAAAATTGACCAGTGCCTTTTAAAATAAAAACGGAGTCAGTTTTTAAAAATTAAAATTTGGTTTTCCCGAAATTGGGTGGCGACTCTTAAAAATTGTTTTTCAAGACCGACTAGTTTCGGCACCGCACAAACTAAAAATGTTTTGTCACTTGCTTTTAGAAAAATAATCCGAAAACCGGAACGTCATCACATTTTTTGTTTGTTTAATGCTTTCTTTACTGCTTTTTAGGCTTTGCATTGCATACTCATCATCTTCTATCTCCGTTCTGCCCTTATCACCCTGCGATAAGGTTATCGGTGCGACCGGCTGCTGCCTTCCGAAAATTTTCGGATACACCAGTCAGAGTATCGATAATGCTTATCAACCGTAAGCCCCGTACTTAAAAAGTATATAAAAAGGTTAAGGCCTCCAAAGCCGAAACCTTGCTTACGGAACTCGAGACCTGTCAAACCTGACTTAACCCACTTGTAGTCGATCATAGCAACTGCCGTTTAGGATTTTTACCCAAAATGTGTGCTGTTTTTTTCTGTATTATCATCCTAAATGCGATTGCTATCGACAATCTCAAAGTCCCCTGCTGACTGTCGAGATTTGACAAAAAATCCTAGGGTTTAGGCATCAGAATTTTGACCAATCGAATACGTGTGCGGGCGATATAAGGGTGGAGTTCATGCATTTCCTTCCCCCCGTTCCCCTTTATTTCTCTGTATATATCAACTGTTCATGCATCATTTAACCTGTTTTATTTCAGCCATTTTAGGCGTCAGTTGCTGTTATGTGTCATCGGCCCTAACCCCAGTTAGTTGTTCAACTTGAATCCTTTTGTCGAGGAAAGGAGAGATAGCCTAATCCCAAGCATAATGTCAAAGCTCATCGTAGCTTACAGTCGGAGTTCAGAAAGTGAAGTTTGGAGACCCGAAGCGCTGCCAAAATGATAATTCAGCATAGCTAGTCATGACGTTCGACGTCACATCAGTCTGTATTTTACTAGTTCAGACATTTGTATGCCTAGCTTGGAAATGGAAATTTTAGCTGTTACATTTCTGATGTCTTTTGAAGTGAGAAAAGTTAGAATATCAACCAAATAAAAAAATAGAAAAGCAAAAACAGACAAAGTAAAAATCAAAAGATAAACCCTACTTAAGTAACAGTCGTGCTTAAGGCAAAAAGAAAGGGTAAAGAGAGAAAATAATTAACTAGAAAAAATGGCTAGTTAATGACAAAAAACATCTTAAATGTACTGTGCTAAACTATACTCACCTACTCGGACAAAATTTTCAAGTTTTTCAAACAGTTGCGGCGGAATGACTAATGCCCCATGACGGCTAACTGACACATTAGTTTGCATTCATTTGGTGTGAATTTTGTATTTTTCCATGCATCCATTCATACATTTTCTCTTCTAACCATTTGTTTAAACAGACAGTCGTAGTCAACGATAGATTCATCCAGAAATAGCACTGAGCTGAAGTGGGTCAGAGACCAATCCGGAAGATTAGTTAGACCTGCTAACACTCCAATCCAAGAAGAGTTGAACTCGGAATCAGAAACTGTAAACAGTATGGCTGAAAGACAAAGTATTGAGAATTCAAGAACTGATCCCAATGAGCCCCTATATACTCGGGCAAAGGTTATACTGATGTTCAATGACGTGTTGGCGACTAAGCTAGCCGAATTAGGGCTTCTCCGAGCTGAAGTGGGTCAGAAACAGTCCGAAAGATTAGTCAAACTTGCTAAAACTTAAATACTAGAAAGATAAAAAACTATTGACAATGGCAAGAGAGAGTTCAAGAAAAGCCATTGACTTTAATGGATTCGAAGCTGCTATGAGGAAAATTAAAGCCGAAATTAAAGCCGAGTTGGAAGCCGAGATTAATGCCAAGGTTCAGGAGGGAATTGCTCAGGCCCTAAAGAATATGAATATTGAGCCAAACACTCTAATGCAAGGAGAAGCCTCTGGTTCTAGAAGTTTGAAAATCAATGGTGGTCAAACCGTAAATGTTTTTAAAGGTAATGAAAGGCGTTTCTCAGATTTCAGTTTGCCTCTGTCAAAGATATTAGAAAGATGTATTAAGAAAGGACTACTACAACCGCTTGAGCCGAAGCCTCTACCAAACCCCTTGCCTGCAAAATTCAATCTTCGGACTTACTGTAATTTCCATCAGTCTAGGGGCCATGATACTAACAGTTGCAAACATCTAAGACACGAGATTCAAGATTTGATTGAACATGGGAAGATACCTAATCCAGTGAAAGGCATGCCTACATTGAGGTCAATGCATTCCCTGACTACCTTAATATAGTGCCACCTCAAAACCGAATAGTTGAAATTGAAGAGAACTTTAGGATTTTGTTTTGATTGCTTGGAAATGTTGAACAATTGTTAAGTTTGAACCTGACCAGTTGAAAGTGAAGAAAGGACTTTTATGATTAAGTATTTTGTTTTGAGTGTTTGAAAATAATGTTTACTTTGTAATTCAGTACTTTGTCTTTATATATGTGTTTTTATCAAGATAGCTTTTATCACTTTGAACTGTTGTTGCATTATTCTGCAAGATTTGAGCCTAAACACTGTTACGTTCCTTGTGAGTGAGTTCACGTGCTCAGCTTAAGAGTCCTAGAACTTGCTTCGTGACCTATCCTAGGCTAAGACTAGGTGTAGACGGACCGATTTTCCGCCTACGGGGTTTCCTTTCGTGATCAAAAGGGTTTTTTGCAAAAGTTCAATTTCAAAAATGTTCCATTTTGAATAAAAAAAGTTTTCGGTTTGGTTTAAAAACCGGTAAAGGCGATAAAAGCCATTTTGGATGTTTGCCGAGCTAGTCGGTCTTAAAAATTCGTTTTTGAGTCGCCACCCATATCGGGAACCGGTTTTTACAAAAACCACAAAAATTCAATTTGACTCTGTTTTTTTAAATTTTGGATAAAGGCACTAAAGTCTAAACCAAAGATTTTGGGTAAGTGGGTAGGGTACGTTAGCCGAAATTACAATTTCGACTAACGCCCGGATTTACCGGCCTCCGAAATCTTTTCTCCACTTTAAAAGTTAAGACTTTGATTTTATTTTAGAAAAACCGCTACCAATGTTCCTAAATGGTGATAAAAATCGTTTGCGACAAACACATTTATTGAAAGCGATAAATTGCAGAAAGTAAATTGCAGAATTTAAACACCCCTTAAATCTAAAATATTCTTTTCCCAATTTCCGGGAAAAATAATTACAG
>CANUEY010092919.1:0-12711 GCA_948099555.1 Croton setiger
TGAAGTTAGATTTTGGAGAAATAATTAGGAAACCCTAATGAAAGGGTTTAGTGAATTTAAGTTGTTTTAGGTGTTAAACCAAGCAGGAGGTGTTTGGGATAAGTTCTGGGGGTTTTATTAGCTTGAGGAGGTGCTAATTAATAGGATTATGTCGAGGGTTTGGTCTGGTTAGCAAGAGAAAAAGAAAGAAAACAGAAACACAGGCAGAAACGAGAGAGAAGAAAGAAAGAAAGAAACCAGAAGAGAAAAGAGAATTACCAGCCAAAATACCTATTGGGTTTTGTTCCTTAGAGTCTGAGGAAGGTGAGGAATAAGTTAGAAGTGAGAGAAGGCCGTCGGGTTGGCCGGAAAAAGAAGAAAACAGAAGGTTAGGGAAAACAGGGGATAAACGATAATAGTGGAAAAAAAGAGAAAGAGAGAGAAAAATAGTGTGCATGAGTTGCTCAAATCTATTGGGAAGGGTTGTAGGAAGGTTAGAATAAAGATTCACATTGATTTTTGGCAAAAAAATTGGTTGGAGAAGTCAATTTTGGCCGAAAATTGTTATCGGGAAAACAGAGCAGTGCTGGAAACAGCTTCTGCCCGTGGGTGAAGAAGACAAGCCAAAACGGCATGGGAGGCGTGCGTTTTAGAGTCCTGCACGAGGCACAGGCGAGGGATTGCAGGCGAGATCAAAACGCACGCAGATTCTGCATTTTGATCCCTGCGGGCCGCGCGGGTGAAATGCACAGAAGGCTGCGTTTTGAGGAAAATAGCTGTTCTGGTGCTTGGATTTCGGTATAACATTGTTTTAACCCCTGAACTTAAATTATTTATGCATTTAAGTCATTCAGATTGATTTTTACATGATTTTCAATTTAGTCCAGCAGATTTAAATTATGAAAATTGTGATTTAGCCCCTGTAGTTTCTAGAATTGTGCAAAATTGCCCTTTTGGGCAGAATTTGATATTTTTGATAAATTGCATTTTGGCCCTCAATTTTTAATAATTGCACTTTTGAACCGGAAACTTTTATAAATTATGTTTTAGCCCTTCCAGCCTAATTTCGACGTTTTGAATCCGTTTTTTACGTCATAAATTTATTTTGAGATTGTTTTAAGGCTGAAAATTCAGATTTAAAGTGTTTAGCTAAAGAATTTAAATATGAAATTGGATTTAATTATTTATATGGTTTATTTAAACTTGGAATTGGTTTTAATAATTATAGTTACTCTTAATTATAATTATTATATGGAAAATTGAGATTTATAATATGTTTAAGTATGTTATAAAATAAGTTTGAAATTGGAATTTTATGATTAATTCTAATTAAAGATAACACAGAGATTAAAAATGAAATCATGCATCATAGCATATATGGATTTCTGAATTTTGATTAGTTGAACATCATTGCTATGTTATGCATTATAGGCACATCGAGTTCTCGAACGGCACGGGGTAAGGAACCCGAGGGCCACCCGAGCACACAGCAGTAAGGTAAGTGCTAAGACACTTACTTATATGTGTTTGAAATGAAATCTGTGTTATTGCCAAAAATGTTATATAGTGATATAAAGACTGGAATTGAGATCTGAACACCTATGAGGCATGAATTATTATTATTATATGATTTTTGATATATTATTTGGATCGGTACTGAAGCCCGGTCAATTGAATATATGTGATATATGAATTGTCATGTTTGTGGTTCCTGAGTCAGTGCTGAAATCCTACCAGTTGAGTTATATGATCTGGATTAAATGATATATGTTATACCATGATATTGATACCGGTAATGCAATCTGGTTATGTGATTATATGATTATTACAAGTATAAGAATATGTAAGCATGACAATATGATATATATGATTTACAAGCATAAGTTCACAAGATTAAATAAGGCGGTTGTGATTATCGTTACCACTTGTACAAATTTCACGTTTGATGAAACTACGGTTTCTTCTATGAATTGACGGAAAAGCCGATTGGGCTAATATGGTATAGAAAGACCTGCGAGTCCTATACAATGCAGAATGATCATGGTATACTGCATATGAATATGAAAGGTTGATCTGCGGATTCCTATATGATATGGACCGATGATGTTCTTCCGGTCAAGACCGATGGTATTATTCTGGTCTTATATGATTGCTGGCCAGTATATGGATACTATTCTGCCGTGAAATTCCCGGGGTAACTCGTGGCCGATAAATCACAACCAATTATTAAGCAATGACATGTCATTATGCATTGGATATTATAACTTGTTATATTATGTTATAAATGACCTGAAAATGAATGATATTGCTATGTTTGATAAATTGCCTTATTTGTTATATATGCTTTGTTTAGCACTTGCTGAGTTTTGCGACTCACACAAAACGCATATTTCTGTTTTCAGGTCTGCTGTCTGAGTGAAGTACTGAGACTTCATTATTCTATTGCTCAGGTCGGTATAGCTGAAGCCTAGGCCTCTCTCCCTCACGTCACATTATCTGTATCATTTGCATATAGAGTTTTGTTTAATGCTATTCCTGTATAGCATTACTTTTATGTTTTGGCATGTATATATATATATATATATATATGTTTATTAAGTTTTGGGATAATAAGCATAGTAATATGTAAATAAGGAATTATAGTATTGTATGTTTGATGTCTTGGTGTATGTTTGATATATGCTGGTTAATATTTGAATTGGAATAGGTTAACGTGTGAATTAAAAGATGATATATCTATAAAAAAAAGACATGTTTTATAACGTAAGGTATATGAGAGGACGTCACAAAACTGTACCTATGGTACTTATTGATAATGGGTCAGCTCTTAATGTATGCCCTTTGAGAGTAGTTAGCTGCTTGGGTCTGGAGGTTTCCAACTTTACACCTTCTGACCAAATAGTAAAGGCATATGATAGCACCCGAAGAGAAATTTTAGGGGTTGTTACCTTATCAGTCATTATTGGGCTATTTAAAATGGAAATCCTTTTTCAAGTCATTGATGTCCCTACCAGCTTCAATCTCCTCCTTGGAAGGCCTTGGATACACCAAGTCAGGGCTATACCCTCTTCCCTACACCAAAAAGTCAAGTTCCCTTACATGGAAAAGATCATAACCATTCAAGGGGATAACTATAGCCAGCTCAGAAGCACCAATGATCAATCTCTCCTTGAGGTAATCTTGAAAATTCAAGTATAACCCTTTCTAGATTCCAGTATGATACCATCCAATTCATAAAATGCGGAGTATCAAGTCCTTATGTCCCTAATGATTTTGGGGCACTACAGATCAATTGCTTGGTAAAGTTGATGCTGAAGATGTCTTATCTACCTGGGATGAATATGTTTCTGTTTGGTAAGGCCTACTTTTTGAAGCATGTTTGGGAAAGTCCAGTTGCCAATGGAACCTTCAGTTTGGGAGATGAACCAACAGAAGAAGACCTAATGGAGATAGATCTCAAACCTCAACGACCCCTGGTTCACGGAAAAGGGATATCACAATGCGTCCCTACTTTAGAACCCTCAATGGCTATTTTGTTAAACCGGGAACAACAATTCTTTAATGTGGTTTCCAAGAGCCATTCTACTGCCCTCAATCCCAAAAGATGCTACAGGAATCGAACTTTTTGCTGATGTACTAAGTAAAGAACCTGAAGATCCTTCCCAACACATGGAAGACTTTATGCAACCTAGTCTCTTTGATGAAGTTGTAGTGATCATGAACTCTAAAGAACACCGGAATCCAGTCTACCTGATCACTTCAACTCAAGAACCTTTAGCCAATTGGTACATTGAGAAGGAACAGTTCGTCATCCAACCCAGTGTCAATCCAAACCTTGAGTCTATCCATGTACAACTCGAGTCAAATTTTCCTGAGTCAAATCCCGAGTCTGATGTAACCTTTGAGGATGATTTCCTCTCTTTTAATAATAATATCCCAACTTTTGATTATCTCGTTTGTTAATCTTCCCAAGTACATTCTGGAAAAAATAAATAAAAAATAGAAATAAAAGAAACAAAAGAAAATGAACATATATACATTGCATGTGATTGTACATATAAAGATCAAATTGCTGGGTGCCTCAAGAAGTTCGCCGACTGCTTTATGTTGAAGCCGAGCTACGTCACAGGGTTGGATCCAGCCATTGCAGTACATAAGATTCCAAATTTTCTGGGGGCAAAGCCGGTTAAACAGAAGTTGAGAAGAATGAATCCAGAATGGTCTTTGAAAATTAAGGAAGAAGTAACCAAGCAGTTAAATAATAAGTTCATAGAGTCCATCTGTTGACGCTTGATTTTTGCTCCAAAAACAACCGATGATGATAATGTCCAAGCTCGATTGAAATTCCCAGAATTTCGAAGCAGCTCAGTTTCTCTCTCTTCAAAAATATTTAAATGTTTTTAATTCCAAAATTTTTCTTATTCAAAAAATATATATTAAATAGGTGTTGAATTTTAAATTTTATAGTGTCAAAAGAAAAGAAAAAAAAAGAATTTAGTTTTGGTTTTAATTAAATTCAGTTTTATGGATTGAATTTAGCTTTGGTTTTAATGAAATTGAGTTTTAATTAAAGGAATTTATTTTATTTTTATTTTTAATTTGTAGGTATAGAGGATTTAATTTAATTATTATATAAAAAAGGAGAAGTAGAGAAATGAATTTAATTGGAAAAGAAAAGAGGGAATTAAAAAGAAAATAAGGAAAAAGGATGTAATTGAAAGGAAAATAGAAGAAAAGAGGAAGATTTGAAGGAATGAGGGACGAGATTGAAGGAAGGAGGAAAGTATGGGGGTGAGAAATAGAAATAAGATGAAAAGAAAGGGGAGAGGCGCAACAGACATGAAACGACGCTGTTTCACTAATGGGAGAAACGACATCGTTTCGCTTAAGTCAGAAGCGCGCGTTTGGAAGCTGCGAAATGACATTGTTTGACTAAAAGTAAAAACGACGCCGTTTTAATAAGACAGAAGGCAAAAAAAAATATAATGGAAAACAGTGCCGTTTGGGCCTTCATTGAAGCAAAAAAAAAAGGAAAACAAAAAGGAGGCAACGAAGAACAGAATTGCAAACGAAAGGGATCGTGGGTTTAATGGACGAAGCAGAAACTGAACGATGAAGACGGTGTAATCGTGGCTGGAAACGCATGGGGTAGTGGAAGATAGGAGGCCGAAGTTCACTCCACAATGGATTAAAACAGTTGAGGCAGGAGAAAAGTGGGAAGAGGGGATTTTCTGAAGGCTATAAAGGCAGAAGAGGGAAGGTGGAAAGGGGTTCGGTCCGATAGAGGTGATTTTCGAGAGAGTGAGAGCTTTCAGTTTGAAAATTGTAAGATTGATTTTTCAATTGAAAATTTTCTAGGGTTTTCGGGTTTTTCAAATTGGAATTTTTAGTTAGGGATTTTTCTGCTTCTGGATTTCAAAATTTCTATCGAAGAATATTGAGCCTGTAAGGATTCTAGAAAATTTCAATAAGAATTTGGACAAATTCTAAGGTAACTTATATTTTAGCTTCAGTTTTAATCTTTAATATCAATTGCTTGATTGAATATGATTGGTATAGTCTGGGAACCGGATTAGTATTTCTGTTTTGTTTCTTCTGTTGAGGTTTCTAACCTCTGTTGTTGGCTTGTTTTCATTTCTTTGTTGACATTTTATTTTAAGGCTTTCTGTTAAGTATTTTGTATGTGGAATCAGTTAATGTTGCTGTTTTCTGTTGGACTTGCCATGAATGAGAATGTTATTGGATGTTTTACCTCTCGTTCTCTGCTTTAGCTTAAGTGTGAAGTTTGATGAAATAACATACATGTTTGACATTCTAGATAGTTGTTATACCGCTTGCTGCTACCTAGGAAGCAAAGTTAATGCATTGAGGAGCAGCAGCATGCTGTTAAGGTTCTATCGTTCGTGACCTAGCATAGTGCTCATAGTTTGAGTTTGTACTGATTTGTGTTTGAGTTGTCACTGCTATTGCATGTTATTGTTGTTTGTTAAGGCCAGAAGAAATTAGAATGTTGCCTGTTTCCACATTTTTGTTAGCATTTCTGCTTGAGGTCTATCAATTGTCTTTGCATGTTGGGAACACCTAGGCCATGGTAATTTGCATCGCTCAGGCCTAAGATCAGAAAGTGATAAGTAATTTGAGGTTGCATGGTTGCTCTATGCTATGAATACGTCTTGAATTCAGTTTGTTGTTCTGGAATCATTGCTGGAACTGTTGAATATTGTTGTGATCTAGGAAGGTACAGTCATTGTTATGTAATATACATGTTGGTCCAGCCTTTGTTTTGCATGTTAGACAAGCTATTCATAGCATTTAGTCCAGGAAGTTCTTGACACTTTCATATAACCAGAATATTATGAATGGGAAGCATGCTGGGTTACATAATTTAGGTGAGGGGCAGTTTGGTCATTTCATTAAATATGGGGTACTAAAGTGAAAAGTGTCCTGACTTGTTTCTGTTTTGCTGGAATTGCATGATTTATGCAATGATTAGTTGGTTTGGCATGTTTTAAAGTGAGTCAAGCGATTGTTCCATTTTGGGGCAGTTTTTTAGTTTTACAAAAATTAGAGGACCAAAATGTAATTTCACATAATTTGCCCTTGGAATATCTAGATTTGCAAGATTTATGAATTGTTTGACCAATTTGACATGTTTTGTTATGATTTGATGACTTTTCATGAAATTAGGGCATTTTTATAATTTTGCAAAGTTCGGGGGTTAAATCGTAATTTCTTAATTTTTACCCTTTTTGGTGTTATTTTGCATTCTTGAATGTTTGTTTGGTTGATTTGGCATGATTATCAATTTGAATGAATGATTTTTCTTATTTTGGACTAAATTGTAATTTTTTATATTTTGGAGGGCTTATTTGTAATTTCCCACTTTAATGCTTAGCTATGTAATTTTTGGGTTTTGGGTTTAAATTAGGGTTTTTTTTTTTTTACGGGTAGAATGTAATTAATAAGTATTCGGTTTGTAATTAGTTTTAGGGTTTATTTTCCGCGTTTTATCTTTCTGCAATTTATCGCTTTCTGTCGTGTGTTTGTACGCAAACGATTTTAATCACCGTTAGGAACATCGCTAGTGACTTATCATAAATAAGGCTTAACTTAAATATTGGAAAACGAGGTTTTTGGTTTAAGAGGCCGGTATATTCGGGCGTTAGTCGAAATGAAATTTTGGCTAACGTACCTAACCCTCTTACTCGGAATTTCTCGGTTCAGACTTGCCTTATCCAAAATAAAAACGGAGTCAATTTTTCATAAATAAAATTTGGTTTTTCTAAAAATGAAAACCGGTTCCCGAATGGGTGGCGACTCAAAATTATTTTAAAACCGACTAGTTCGGCACCGATCCATAAAATTGTTTTATCACTTTAATTTTTATCTTTTCGGCTTATAAACTGGAAAGTCTTGAACAGGACCGTCTTCAGTCTTTGGCGACTCTGCTGGGGATTTTTACAGTCAAATCTTCGGTCTTTATCACTTAAAGTTTTTGACTGTAAATTAAGGGTTAACTCATTTTCAAATAAACCAAGTCGTTTTCCAACTTTTAAGTCAAGTCATTTTTCAAAATAAATCGCGCGCGGTGATTTCTATTGTTTCCTGTTTGTTTTATTGCTTTCTTTTACTGTTTTTTTAGGAAATTGCATTGCATACTTCAACATCTTCTATCTCTATTCTACCTCGATCACCCTCATGGTAAGGTTATCAATACGACCGGTCTGCTGCCTTCCGAATTTTTTTAGATACACCAGTCGGAGTACTGGTAATGCTTATCAACCGTAAGCCTCGTACCAAACGGTATATAAAAAGGTTAAGCCCTTGCTTACGGAACCCGAGACTTGTCAAACCCGACTAAACCCACATATAGTCGACCATAGCTACTTCCGTTTAGGATTTTCACCCAATTTGTTGTGCTGTTGCTTTGAAACATCATCCTAAATGTGAGAGTTATCATCAATCTCAAAGTCCCCTACTGACTGTCGAGATTTAAGCTAAAAATCCTAGGGTTTTAGATGTCGGAATCTTGACCAATTGAATTCGTGTGCTGGTGATATAAGGGTGGAGTTCATGCATTTCCTACCTCCCGTTCCCCCATTTTGTAAATAATGCACTGTTGTCATGCATCACTTAACGTGTTTTTGTTTCAGCTATTTAGGAGTTGGTTACAGTTATGGGCTGGGAGCCCCACCACCCAAGTTGGTTGTTTAATATGAGATCTTTTGCCGAGGAAAGGCGAGATAGCCAATCCCGAACACAACGTCAAAACCCATCAAAGTTCATAGTCGGAGTTCAGAGAACGAGGTTTAGAAACCAGAGGCAATGCCAAAAATTATTCAGCAACAAAAGCATAGTTATTCATTGCATTTGTTCAAACATTTACACACATAAATATAAATCTGAATCCTTCTGTTATGAATGAAAGGAGATTTTAACTGATACATTTCTGGTGTCTTTTCAAAAGTGAGAAAGTGAGAAACACACAAAAATAGAAAAAGGGAAAAAAAGAAGAAAATAGAAATCAGAAAATAGAAAAATGAAAAAGATAAAACCCTACTTAAGTGACAGTCACACTTAAGGCAAAAAGAAAGGGTACAGAGAGAAAATGATTAACTAGGAAACCGAAAAACGGCTAGTTAATGACAAAAGACATCCTAAATGTATTGTGTTAAACTATACTCGCCTACTCAGACAAACCTTTTCAAAGTCTCCAACCAGTTGCGGTGGAAGGACCGATGATCCGTGACAGCTAACCGACACATTAGCTTGCATTCATTTGTTGTGCAAATTTTGCATCTTTATGCACCCATGCATACATTTTCTTCTCTAATCATTTTGTTTCAAAGACGGTTATAGCTAACAAGTAATTTAACAAGACAAGGCACTGTTGCCGACGAGGGTCAGAGACACGCCTGAAAGATCAGTCAGACCTACGAACACCCCGAACCCGGAAACGGTAAACTTAGAATCAAGAATTATAGACAACATGGCAAGAAAGAGTTCAAGCAAAGCAATCAACCTTCATGAGTTTGAAGCTGCTATAAGAAGTATAAAGGCTGAAATAAAAGCTGAGTTGGAAGCCAAGATTGATATTAAGGTTCAGAAAGGGATTACACAAGCCCTGAAGAGTTTGAGTATTGAATCTTATGCCCAGAAACACAAACAAATAAGGTATCAAGATAGTGGGAACAAGTCTTCCAAGTCATAGGGCAAGCCTGTAGTAGCAGCAACTAGTGTGTCGACTGTCAATACTCCGGGAGAGTTTTCCGAGCTCAATATGCCGATGTCAGAAGTGCTAAAAGAGCTTCAACCACTGGGTCTCCTCCTACCACTCGAACCAAAACCTCTCCCTAACCTTGTACCAGCATTTTATGACCTCCAGGCTTATTGCGAGTTCCATCAATCCAAGGGTCATGACACCGAAAACTGACACCGCCTGAAGCATGAAATCCAAGACTTGATTGAACAGAGGAAGATGCCTAATTCAGAGAAAGGCAAGCCCACATCAGAACCAACGCACTCTCAGACCATTGCAATGCAGTACCACCTCAAAACTGATTAGCTAAAAGTGAAGATCATGGATGAATGATTTGGTTTTGTTGTGTTTGCTCGAGGATGCTGAGCAACTGTTGAACTTGAGAACAATATCTGAATTGTATCTCAGTATTTCGTCTTTATGTATGTCTTTTTGTCAAGATAGCTTTCATTACTTTGAACTGTTATTGCATTATTTTGTGAGATTTGAGCTTAAACACAGTTAAATTCTTGTGAGTGAGTTCACATGTTCGACTTAAGAATCCTAATACTTGCTTCGTGACCTTTCTTAGGCTAAGGCTAGGGTTACAGATTTAGAGATGATAAAGGCAAATTAGGGATAACCATTTAGCTTAAAGAGCCAACCCACTTGAATAAGCCTCTAGATGAGCCCCTTCTAGCCTAACATAAACCGGTCGTTTCTAAAACCGAACAAGAAACCAATCAAAAGAACAACAATTTTCTTAGTTACCCTTTTGAAGGAATCACACAGGTTGAAAACCTAAGAAAGTAAGGAATAAAGAATAATGTGTGGAAAACATACAATGAAAGAAAAACCAGAAATCAAATTCAA
Organism: Croton setiger; assembly: GCA_948099555.1. NCBI lineage: Eukaryota > Viridiplantae > Streptophyta > Magnoliopsida > Malpighiales > Euphorbiaceae > Croton > Croton setiger. Next base: position 10,091 of record CANUEY010092919.1, read on the forward strand.
AAGAAAAGACAACCAAAATCAAAATCAAAAGAAAGAATAAGACAATGAAAAGAAATAAAGCTAGAAATAAGAAAGAGTTAGAAAACTCCTAAGCAAAAAAGTTGGAAATAAGAAAGGGTTAAAAGAACTCTTAAGGAATAAAGCACATTTCTGAATAGAAAGCTGGTAATGTTTCGAATGGTTTAACTAGGATGTGGTTCATTTAAAACAAAGCCAAAATTTCCTATTTTGCCCAACCTTGGCTCGTGCCCCATTACAACCAAAGAAAAGACCTTTTGATTTGAATTTGCAACCACTACAGGTAGAGGTTAGGTTTCGAAGCAAGCCTATGGTGACTTTTAGCTCACCATGATGAATGCTGAGTGCACGCACTGTAACCCTAAACACGAGAGAATTTGTGAGTCTGTGTGACTTAAGATGGTTTGAAAGTAATGTAGCTATCTCGATGAGAACATCGATATAAAGATGAAAATGTTGAGAAAATGTCGTGTTGAATATCCTCTTTGTTGGTTAGGAACCATTTTCAGAGGAACAGTAGGTTCATCTCTTTTGGAATTCAAGAAACTCTCAAATGGAGAAATATGGAACAATTGCTCTAATCAGAGGGCAACGAGCTTGTATGCAAAATGATGAGAAAACCCCAAGGGGTCAAGACATAGAAGTCTTCGTGTGTGTTGTGCTTTGCTCCAATCAGGGGGCAATGGGATTACTTAAAGAATAATGAGAAAAACCCGAGGGGTCGAGAAAGGAAGTTTTTGTGCATGTTGCACAGTCTTACAATCTAAGACAACGAGAGGTAGAAGCTAGCAACTAGGTTAGCACTTAAATCCTTTCAGCAATTCAACGTTCTTATGAGTCAGACAGATCTCGAGGGTAGATCTCTGACCCCGCATCGGACAGAGCCATTTTAAGATGAGTCTATGGAGGCTCCCGTCTCATAAAAAATACATGCATACATGAATAACCCTCAAGCATCTTGCATTTTGTCATTTCAATTTTTCAGGAATAAACCAGAAAGGCCAGAGCGCCAAACCGTTTTTCGGAGTTGAACACAGAATAATGAGAATTCACAGACTTCTCTAAGATGGTGGAAATCGTCGGATGAATAAAGTAGTTGCGGAAGCAATACAGCATCAGGCTGAGCAAGTTACGGTAGTCGTACTGAAGGAAGGAAATTCCAGTTGGATTGAAAAAAAAAAGTAGAGATTTATGAAGAGCAATCTAAGCAGTTGGAACGCCAGGTTCTGGTAAAGGGCCGGAAGGGTCAGAATGGTCATGTTGGTATTCCCTTAGGGAAATAGTGAATAATGAATAGCAAGAGAGGAGAGAACAAACGCACCAATAAAAGAAAGCATGTGGGTAAGGCGAGATGAGGAAGCCAGAGACCGCACAAATAGATAAAGTGCAGTGGAATAGAATTGTCGGAGGAGGATTTAGGAGGAAGAGTGATGGATCAAGAATATGATTCAAAGATTGGGTATTGCATTCATGGTAAGTAGAACCGTTGAAAACCGCGATGAAGACATTAATGTCAAGCTGCGGCCGAGATGTCTAATCAATGAAGAAGCCTCGAGTGGCTAGGATGTTCTGACGAGAGATACAAGTCATATGCGCAATCAGGCGAATGATGAATCATCACCTTCTTGCGCAAGGGACAATTATTTACTGAATAATCAAGATTTATAGCAGTTGAAGCAATTAAGGAGTTGAAGTTTGATTTGTCGTTCGTGGAGAAGCCATTTTCAGGAATGGTGGGATCTCCGGAGTCTTATCGCCAGATAAGCATTGAATTTGGATTCGGTCGTTTGTAGAGAAGCTATTTTCAGGAATGGTAGGATCTCCGGAGTCTTATCGGCAGATAAGCATTGAATTTGGATTCAATCGTTAGTGGAGGAGCCATTTATAGGAATGGTGGGACCTTCGGAGTCTTATCAGTAAATAAGCAGTTGAAGCTTGATTTGTCGTTCGTAGAGAAGCCATTTTCAGGAATGGTGGGATCTTCGGAGTCTTACCGCCAGATAAGCATTGAATTTGGATTCGGTCGTTAGTGGAGGAGCCATTTCTAGGAAAGGTGGGACCTTCGGAGTCTTATCGGTAGATAATCAGTTGAAGTTTGATTTATCGTTCGTGGAGAAGCCATTTTCAGGAATGGTGGGATCTCCGGAGTCTTATCGCAAGATAAGCATTGAATTTGGATTCTGTCGTTAGAAGAGGAGCCATTTCCAGGAGTGGTGGGACTGTAACACCCTCGACCAAAAGCATGCGTCTTTTGACGTCATTCCATACATTTCATGTATTTTTATTTAAATGTATTAGTATACGGTATACAATACGACATGTACATGGCATTTTTATGAAATATATAATCTGAAAAATGATTATAAATGAGTTAAAAATGATAAACAAGGTTGGTTTTAGGTTCGTATATTGTCGAAAGACATAAACGGGACCAATTAGGGTTTTTAGGCCCGTGGGCCCGTGTGACCGGAAAATGTCGGAAACGCACATTATTTTAAAGAAAATGATTTGGATACATTTTTAATAAGATAATAAATAATTTGAATGAAAATTTCAAGCTATGTTATAGGCTCGTTTGTCGTCGGAAGACACAAACGGAGCTA
>CANUEY010092943.1:0-78068 GCA_948099555.1 Croton setiger
TATATATATATATATATATATATATATATATATCTATATATATATTGAAAAGAAATATATTCTAATTGCTAAATAGCAGCATCTTTTTTTTCTTTGATTTCGCTTAATCGATAAACCATAAAACATTATTAGCTTTCAAACCGTCACCAGACTAAAATTACAATTGGAACCAATATTCAAGAACTATAGACCGGAGAATTGATTTAGACTCATGAAAAACTCGAACCTTAAACCATTGATTCACAAATTAAAACCATCGATTCACAGCCCAGCCCATGAATACTCTATATAAACCCACGTTGCCAAACCTGAAAAGTTATAAAGCAATTAAGTCCTACAAGACTAAAAGCGTGGCTAAATTTCCCTAGTTGCTTGCCTTTGAAAGTATGACTTTTCTACCTTTCATCACTTCTAACCCAAAACATGCCTCAATAGGGTTAAGAGAAGATCAGTTGAGGGAGATCTTCTGGAAATTCGACAAAAATCATGACAAAGTTCTGAGTAGGGAAGAGGTACGGGAAGCATTCAAGTACCTGGGTGCCATGTTGCCAGGGTTCAGAGCCAACAGAGGAATTAATCATGCTGATGCCAATGGAGATGGAAAGGTGGACATGAGTGAGTTAAATGAGCTTGTCAAGTATGCTCTTGGACTTGGCTATTCTGTTAAGTAGAAACAGGAAATTAATTTGTATTCGTACTATTTATGCATAATTAATTTCTGTTGTGACCAATAGAGAGAGGATATATAAAATAAAAGCAGGTGGTCTTATGCTTATGCTTATATTTATTTCCGGTGTAAATGTTTTTCCCTCCGTCACAACTCACTTCTTTTCATCTAATAACTTACATGGAATGGTAGAAAATTTAAAAAATAACTAACTAGAGGTAAGGGTAATTATGCCAACACACCTTGGAAACAAAAGCTATATTTTATAAATTTTCTATTTTTTTAATTTAAATTTTCACATTATTTATTGTTTGTAAGTTAATTATTTAATCGTAATTAATGAAACCACTTTAATTAAATTTTAATTAATTAATCTTAATAATATTAATAAAACTAGAAATTTTGATTGTTTATCACTACCACATTCGAACTTTGACGCTGACACACGTCGGATCGTTGGAAAGTTGACATCGAGACGAATCCAACACCATTAACTGCGTCTCACTTGGTCACCGCAGAAATCCCCACTGACTAGATTTTTCATTTGTATATTTCGATTTCTGTGATCGAATGTTGAAAATAAATACATATTATAAGTTTTCGCGTCAAGAATTTGAATTTGTTATACTCATTTGTCTCATTCGTTGCCGGAAATGAAAGTAGAATTTTGGATTTGGACAATTTAAATTTTGGTCATTGTGAAATATACAGTTTGGTGCTTATGATAAATTTCAATTTGATATTTTAACAGTTTTTTTTTTTTTTTTTTACAAAATGAATAAAATGTCTAACAGTCACAATACAGAGGGACTAAAAAATACAATTTTCAAAAAAGAAGGATTAAATTATCTAATTCGCCAAAATAAATGAACCAAATTATAATTAATCATATGTGAAAAAAATTGAGTTAAAGATGCTTTTGGCAGAATCAAAAAATGAGTCCTTTAGAAATTAGACGAGATTTGAAATTTTATGCACTAATAGCATTTTGAAAACACACTACAGCTAAAACTCGCAGAAATGATTGAATAAACAAATTTTAACGGAGTAATATGTAGCACTAGCATGCTCCATTGATATAAAAAAATCATTCAGATTTGAAAATATGACGTCCATACAAGAGAAATCAACAATATACTTTATATTTTAACTGCCAACAAAAAAAATGGCACACAAATACATACAATTTAACATAAAATAATAAATTCACAAACAAGTACAAACTACACTCAAAATCAACAAAATATATTTGAGAGATACAACATTCAAAATCTATTGACAAAATATATTTAAGAGACAAAGTATGAAATTAAATCCAAATAAATAGAAATTTGAAGTTTATTTTAGAGAAATACTAAACTAAATAAAGATGAAAAATAATAAAAAATACGAAGAAGTCAATGCATGATTTTTTTTTTAAAAAAATGTGTTACTTAATTGTTCGATAATTTTTGAGATTTAATAATTTTTCTTCTATTTTTGTTTTCTTTATTTTTTTTTTCTTACTATTTTATTCCAAATTTGATTTCTTAAATTTACATATATCTTATACAATTTATTACAATTTTTTATATACTTGTGTGCTTGAATAAGTGTATTTAGAAATTAAATTTTAATATTTATATGTTTGAAGTTTTACAATAACGAATATGAATTTGTCATAACTTTGGATTATGCATATTTTTTTTCTTCTTTTTGTTTAAATTTGTTTTAATAATTAAATTCTTTTAGGCTTAACTTTAATTCATGTAGTAAATAGTTGCATCATGCAATGATCATAGTGAAAGGTAAAATTATTCTAAAAAATAGTAAAAAAGAAAATAATTAAAAAGTAAAACTCTATTATTTCTTTAGATTACCGAATGTATATGTGAGATCTCTATGGCGGACATCAATTATTGAAATTCTTGTGTGTACTTAGTGTTTGGGATCCCAAGTTAGGACGGAGGTAATTTGAGAACCGCATCTAATAGGATTCAATGGGTTCCATGAATATTGGGGTCCATGGATCCCAAAGTTATGTGAGTCCATGGATTTTAAGTATTAAGATCGACTGTTTGGAGGCCGGATGCTATTAAAGTCAACTTTTTCTTTTTCTTTTCCCTCTTATTTTCCCTCTTATTTAAGGTTTTATGGGAAACGAGTTGGTCACAAGCTACTTGATAAAAATTTGTTCAGATTGTCTCAAAAAGTAAACGAACTAAACTTGAACTTTACAATATTTAGTTCGACTTGACTTATTTACAGCTCTAAATATAAATAAATACAAATTTATGGTCGAAGGTTAAGAAATCAATGATTTCCTATTCGAGTCAAAATAACTTAAAATCTTCAAACGTCCATTGGTGGTCATCTGATGACCTACAAATGACCTTGAACCTATGTTCAGACTCTTCGCATTGAGAGCTATATGTTGGTATGCTTGGTTGGTAATTTTGTTGTTGGAATTGGGTATTGGTAGTTTTGGATGTACAATTTGATGTTGGTCCTCCTGCTTGAGGAAGAAGATGAGAAGCATATGCCAAATGGTTCTTGAACTATCTTGAAATACTTGATTGAATATTTTCCTATAACAAATATTATTAATTACTTTGTATGCGTTGGACCATGTTAAACGCAAAAGCATTTTTTGTGGATAATGCACATAAAAAGAATATGGTGTGCTTTAAAGATTTTGATTGAGCATCCTCAATTATTCAGATTCTCAATATCAATTTATGCACATCTACTCTGAAAAATAATTACACATATATGCTGAATTGAGATCGATAAAAAAAAATAAAATTATTATCTTTAATATCCCTCAATATTATTAATAATTATAATATGTGCATGTAATTGGAATAATTAAAATGGAAGGAATGGTAGCAACATTTTCTCTTCCAATTTCTTTTAAATACTTTTCAACTATTTGTCCATTTATCATACAATTAAAAATTAGAATTTGGCTACCCATAATATTTTCTCTTCCTGAAAGTTTATCTTTAATATTATTATTTAATTTTGTTTAATGATCTTTGATAGAAAAACATGTACATGTAGAACTTTTATGAAGTGGAATGCATGGATAAAAGCGTATATTTGAAAATAGTGGTTAAACCAGTAACTAGCAGTTAAATTAGTTAAAATGTGAATTTTTTTTTATATAGTGTCTGGTGTAAATTTTAAGTAGCTTTTAAAAGTTAGAACAGAGTTTTATAAAAAACTAAATCTTTTAACATTTAGCTATTAATAGTTAGTAATTTATGAACAAACAACTAATTAACAACTGCTAAAACAAATAAACGGTATCAAATAACGAATCTGAATATATAAAATCCGAATATATAAAGTTCGAATAGTTGATACAACCACACCCTTTAATCATATAAAAAGTGAAAAGCATCTACCCAACTCCAAACAAATATATTCTAATAGATATATATTTTTTTTAAAAAAAAAGAAATATATTCTAATTGATAAATAGCAACTTTCTTTTTCTTTGATTAACAAAATAGATGCGTAGGAATATTAGATGTGACATTTTGATGGGAACAAATTATTCGACTTAATTCAACTATTTTCATATATTTAATTCATAATTTATTTATTTTCTAATCGATAAACATATTTAAACTATAGGACATTATTAGCTTTTAAACCGTCACCGAACTAGAATTAAAATTGGAATTAATATTCAAGAACCGTGGACCAGGCTCATGAAAAACTCGAACCGTAAACCATCGATTCACAAATTAAAACAGCAGATTCACAGTCCATGAATACTCTATATAAACCCACATTTCCAAACCTGAAAAATTATAAAGCAACGAAGTAGTACAAGCCTAAAAGCCTCGCTTGTTGCTTGCCTTTGAAAGTATGACTTTTCAACCTTTTATCAATTCTAACCCAAAACATGCTGCAATAGAGTTAAGAGAAGATCAGTTGAGGGAGATTTTCTTGAGATTCGACAAAAATCAGGACAAAGTTCTGAGTTGGGAAGAGATATGGGAAGTATTTAAGTACCTGGGTGCCATGTTTCCAGGGTTCAGAGCCAACAGAGGAATTAATCATGCTGATGCCAATGGAGATGGAAAGGTGGACATGAGTGAGTTAAATGAGCTTGTGAAGTATGCTCTTCGAGTTGGCTATTCTGTTAAGTAGAAACAGGAAATTATGCATAATTAATTTGTGTTGTGACCAATACCAATAGAGAGAGGACATATGAAATAAATACAGTCCTCCTGCTGGTCTTATGCTTATATTTATCTTATATGTAAATGTTTTTCCCTCCGTCACAACTCACTTCTTTTCATCTTTCTTTAGAATGGTAGAAAATTTGAAAAATAACTAACTAGATGTAAGGGTAATTATGCCAACACACCTTCCAAAGAAAAGCTAAAATAGTTTAGAAATTTAAAAATTCTTAATAACCTTTACAAATTCTCTCCATCCACCGTTACCTCCATTAATTTTCTATTTTTTTTTTAATTTAAATTTTCAAGTCATTTATTGTTTGTAAGTTAATTATTTAATTGTAATTAATGAAACCACTTATAAACAAATTTTAATTAATTAATTTTAATAATATTAATAAAATTAGAAACTTTGTTCGGCTGTCACCGCCATTTTTGAGTTTCGATATTGACACACGTCGGACCGTTGACAGATTGACATCGAGAAGAATTCAAAGCCACCAACTGTGCTTCAATTGGTCGCCGAAAAAGCCCACACTAGTCAGATTTTTCATCTATCTATTTCGATTTTTTGATCAAATGTTGAAAATAAATACATATTATAAATTCTCGCATCAAGAACTTCAATTTGTTATACTCATTTGCACCATTTATCGCTGGAAATGCAAGTAAGATTTTGAATTTGGACAATTTTAATTCTGGTTCCTGTGAAATATACAGTTTTGTGCTTATAATAAATTTCATTTTGGTATTTTAACATTTTTGTTTTAACAAAAGGAATAAAATGTCTAACAGTCACAAAATAGATATATTAAAAAATATAATATTAAAAAAAAGATGGATTAAATTGTCTAATTCGCCAAAACAAGTGAACCAAATTATAATTAATCCTAATAAGTAATACATATATGAAAAAATTGAATATTTTTTTAAGATGATATTGGCTGAAGCAAAAAACTTGTCATTTAGAGATTAGACGACATTTTGAAACTTTATGTACTAATATTATTTTGGAAACACACTACAGCTCAAACTCGCAGAAATAGTTGAATAAACAAATTTTAATGGAGTAATATGCAACACTAGCATGCTCTATTGATATAAAAAAAATTCACTAATTAACATAGAATAATAAATCCACAAAGGGGTACAAATTACACTCAAAATTAATAAAAAATATTTGAGAGATACAATATTTAAAATCTATTAACAAAATAAATTTGAGACACAATGTATGAAATATAATCTAAATAAACAGAAATTTGAAATTTATTTTAGAAAAAATACTAAACTAAATAAAGATAAAAAATAATAAAGGATGACGAAGAAGCTAGTGCGATAAAAGAATATTAGCAGTGATTAAAACAATAAGATATGATGATTTTTTTTTTTTAAAAAGTGTTATTTAGTAATATATTAATTGGTGGATGAATTTTTGAGATTTGATTGAATTTTTTTTCTAATTTTTATTTTCTTAATTTTTTTCATACTGTTTTATTCCAAATTTCATTTTTTAAATTTACATATATCTTATAAAATTTATTAAAAATTTTATATATTTTTATGTGCTTGAACAAGTGTATTTAGACATTAAACTTTAATATTTATATTTTCATGTTTGAAGTTTTACAATAATGAATATTTGTCATAACTTTGGATTATGCAGATTTTTTTTCTTCTTTTTTTTTTATTTAAATTTGTGTTTAACTTTAATTCATGTAGTAAATAGTTGCATCATGCAATGATCATTGTGAAAAATAAAATAATTCTAAAAAAAATAGTGAAAAAGAAAATAATTAGAAAGGTAAAACTCGATTATTTCTTTAGATTATCAAATACATATGCAAGACCTCTATGACGGACATCAATTATTGAAATCTTTGTGTGTGACTTAATCCTTAAAGTAACGTTTGGGATCCCAAGCTAGGGCGGAGGTAATTCGAGAATTCTGCATCTAATAGGATTCAATGGGCTCCGAGAATATTGGAGCCCATAGATCCCAAAGTTATCAGAATCTATGGATTTCAAATACCAAGGTCGGCCACTTGGAGGCCGGATGCTATTATGGTCAACCTGCGTGCAACCGACCCTCTGCTTCTACCTACTAAAAGTAAACGACCCTCCCCTGAAGGGCCTCGGAAAGATTGACTACTAAAGATAACTTACAGATATCCCCTTGAAAGTTTAAGTCATTTTATATTTAGGACTATTTAACGGATTCTCAATATTGTTTATAATTCGAGAATTGCGGACCATTACCATTCGCAATATTATGACCCATAAATCACCACAATCATGTTTAAAATTTCTTAAGTACAAAACATATGAAATATATAAAAAGTGTAAACGGATGGCTACTAGCTCACTTTCAGTCACTGCAGCTCTAATTTTTATTTTTTCTATCTTTGAATACTACATGTTTGCCTTCCTCATCTCACACTTACAATTTTTAAAAAAAAAGAAAAATTACAATTGGATAGTTGAATTTTGATCTGATAAATGCAGCAATAATAGGGTACCAGCAAAGAAAGAAGAGCAAATAGGTAGTTTAGCAGCAGAAGGAATGGGCATAACTAAAGATGTTCCAAAGCAAAAGCTGCTGAAATAAAAAATATGGCTAAAATCAATGAATATATGTTTGGGTTTTGGCCACATCATCAAAGCTTGCAGGTGGACTAATAATTCCAATATTATCCGATGTTTGGTGATTGAAAAATGGATACTTGTATTTAAAAGAAAAACTTAACTAAACTAACAAATTTTAAACATTTCTTTCCAATTTATTCAGATTCAAAAATTGAATTCATTAAACAAAATTTAGATTTGTTAATTATTTTGCTAGTCTTTGAATATGTTCTGCTTTCATTTTTTACTTTCTCTAGGAATTCTAACAGTAGATTTAGATATTTTCTTCTCATTTCAAGTTTATTTGAAAGGCTATGATATGATGTGCTTTTTGTAGTTATATTTCTTATGTTTTTTCCGTTTATGGATCTTATTTTCTGAGTAGTATGCTCGTGTAATGCTGGTCTATGTATGAGTTTGGCCCAAAAGAAAATTTGTCCCAAAAGGCCTAAAGCAAGGCTCTCTTTTGGCCCAATTTATTTGTGAGAGCGAGTGGTAGTGGTAGAGTGGCAAGTGTGAGTGAGCTAGCAAGGCAAGGAAGGCAGGGACCAAACTACCAAACACCAAAAGAAATAAAGAAAGTGTCGGTATTTGTCCTTTTATAACTCCACTGATTGCAACTTCTTTTTCTTTTTTTCCATAGATATCCTAATTCCTATATGAGCGATGGGAGAGTGAAATTCAAAACCTAGACCTTAGATCTACAATGCTAATACTGATATCCTTGTTCCCCACATTGCAACGCCTGCTTGAGAGTGATTGTTTTAACCCCAACTAAACTGCCCACTATGCATATGCTCATTACTACTACCCTCTTGTTCCATAAAATTATAGTACTCTTTTCCTATCTCTTTAATCTTTAATTAATACTATACTTTATTTTTATTTTTTTTTGCCAAAACATACAATTTCATTGACAAAAAACCACCTTTACCCTCAACCTTCCATCACAATTCCATACATAAGTAGAGTATAAAGCTCACAAAAGAGCATAGACTTAAAAAAAAAAAAAACCCAACAAACATAAATAAAGGAAAGAAAAATTAAATCTAGATCAACCATCAGCAAATGGTTGAATTAAAGCATATTTTGGTGAAAGTGTTAAGGGTAACTTGTATTTTTATATAACATATTATTTAGTCTCTGCATTTTAATATTTTATTTTTTAATCTCTATATATATTTTTTTTCTCTATTTCATTATTTGGTCCATATTTGATTTTGTATTGTTAAATTATTAGAAAAAGAAAGATGTGCACATTTAAATTATCCCTTTACCGCATAAATAAATAAATAAATAGACTAGTAAATATTGATCTTTTATTAAAAAATCATCCATTTAAAAAATTATTGTAGTTTAGTTATAGAATATTAAATTATTTACTCGCTTTATATTAAAATATTTGATAATTTAGTCTTTTATTTTTTTAAAATATTGTACTTTTTAGTCCTTAAAAATAGATATTTCATTTATTCAAATATAAATTTATAAAATTGAGGTGTAAATTGAAAATATTAAATGACTTTGAAACATTTTAAATATGTTTCATTTGGTAGCAATTTAAGGCAGCTATTCAACTTCTTACCATGATTAAATAAATGTGCACATTGTATTATTATGATTGAATATTGTTTTCCTATTTCTTACTCCATGAAACAAATGAACGAGGCCAACAACAAAACCATACAAACCATAAAGTGACAATAGTATTCTTGTAGCTTCTGCATGTATACTCCAAAAAATATCATATAAATATTATCAAATAGCAACCAACCAAATAAAAAATTATACCAACAAAAATTAAATATTAGCAAAACCCATGAAGAGTAGAGTAAAGAGTTTGTAATATAGAAAACCAAATGTTAAAATATCAATATTAGGTAGAAAGTAGGAAGGAATATAGGATTTGGAACCACCAAAATGTTGCATAATATTGCTATTATTATTGGACCCTGCCGACACATTCCCATACCTAAGCTTCGGTTATAAGTTCCTTATCCGAGCCTACACACTATGTTTATAATCCGCATAAAGTCACATACATGCATAGCTACCTCACTGGCTGGCTCTTGTTTTGTTGATAAGGAAAAGTCTGTTTTTTTTTTTTTTTTTCTCAGTAGCACCTGCTGCTTGCTTAGAACTGAATTTTTGGCTTTTGGTTATGTATTTTTAATTGTTTGAAACGGTATACTATATCTTCTACCTGTTAAGCTTGTGTAATCAGTCTTTTGTTTTCAATAACTTTTTTTTTTGGATTTTCTGTTGAGTTCAGATTATCTTTTGAATTCTGGGTTTTAGTTGGTGCTTGAATTGGTTTCTGGGATTTTGTTTTTCATAAATTGGTTTCTTGTACTGTTTTTATACTTCTGGTCAAAATTCTGTAGATTTCTTTCTTTAAAGAAAATTTCTGGTTTCCCAGAACTTTTTTTTCTTGTTTTTCTCTCTGTTTCTGACTTTCTGTCACTTAAAAGAAGTCAAATTTTTGTGTTTCTGGTATTAAATTGGGGTTTAAGCTAGTATACTGAACTTCCTGTAAAAGTATTTCTTGGTTCCAGTAGATAATTTTGACCATCAAATGTTTGTGTTTTTGCATGACAGAGTAGTTTTTTAAGGTTTAAGGTTTGTACCTTTTAATTTTGGGAGGATTAATAGTAATTCTTTATAATGCTTTCTGCAAAATCTGAATCTGATATTACAAGTTTAGCCCCATCATCACCTTCAAGGTCTCCAAAGAGGCCTGTATATTATGTGCAAAGCCCTTCAAGGGATTCACATGATGGGGACAAGTCCTCTTCAATGCAACCAAGTCCAATGGAATCACCTTCACACCCTTCATTTGGACGCCATTCAAGAAACTCTTCTGCAAGTAGGTTTTCAGGCATATTTAGGTCCTCTTCAGGAAGGAAAGGCAGCAGGAAAAGAAATGAGAAAGGATGGAATGAGAAAGGGTGGCCTGAATGTAATGTAATTATGGAAGAAGGTGACTATGATGATGATAAAGCATTTACTAGGAGGTTTCAGGCCTTAATTGCACTCTGTAGCTTTGTCATCTTATTTACAGTGTTTTGCTTGATCATATGGGGTGCTAGTAGGCCTTATAAAGCAGAGATTACTGTTAAGGTAATGCCAATTTCTTCTCTCATTTTGTTTTTCAATGACAATATGTTTAATAATTGATAATTAGATGATTTATATTCTTCAAAATGATTGAGTAATGAATTGGATAATATATAGTACAAATTAGATTATTATTTGGCCATTTCATGTGTTCAATGTCTTGGTTTTTTTTAGTTAATTCTTGTTTTAATGTCAATTAAAGGGAGATGTTGATCATTAACCCTTTAAAAATGCTGTTATGAATCTTGAATTGACTTCAAAAGTTAGTTCATACAAAGTTAACATATGTCAAAATTTCTCAATTGAAGACTACTCATCTATATTTAGCTAATTATATTCTGAAGTCAGAACTATAATTCATTTATAATGGACAAATGTGAATCATGCTTGCAGAGCTTGTTGGTAAGTAATGTTTATGTTGGGGAAGGTTCAGACTTCTCTGGTGTACCAACGAAGATGCTAACGGTGAATGGATCATTGCGAATGAGCATATACAATCCTGCTACAATATTTGGCATTCATGTTAGCTCCACTCCAATCAATCTTGTTTATTCAGAAATCCCAGTTGCAACTGGCCAGGTAAAATTCTTTCTATACCCTCTTTTCCTTGTATATATCAGATGCAATATGTTGAACCAATTCGATTTCTTATTCTGATTAGACCCTTCAAAGCAAAGCTAATTCTAATCTTGTATTGCAGTTGAAGAAACACTATCAACCTCGAAAGAGTCGACGAACTGTATCAGTGATTGTGGAAGGAGATAAGGTTCCTCTATATGGAGCAGGGTCAAGTTTAACAGTTTCACAAACTGGATTTGTGATACCATTGACACTGAAATTCGAAATTCGGTCTCAAGGGTATGTAGTAGGGAAGCTGGTGAAGACAAGGCATAAGAAGCAAATTTCTTGCCCAGTGGTGATTGATTCCACCAGCTCCAAACCAATTAAATTTAAGAAGGGAACATGTACATATGATTGAGCATTTGAGTTGCTGAAATTACTGGCATTTTGGGGAAATGCAATTGAGTTTTCTTGTCTTTTTGGTGTTCTGTTCAGGCAAGACATGTTGGGAAATTATAAATAATTGAAAATATGTATACTTTTGTATGAATAATACTGCTTGTTTTGTATAATGTGTGCATATATTTGAGTTATAATCAATGTTTTTCAGGCAATGTTGGCTGTAAAAAATTGCCAAACGTGAGGACCTTTTTATAATTTATCAATAATATTTAAATTCAATTGAAAATCATTTTTAATCATCTTAATGAATTTTTAGTTTTGAGAATTGATGTCTCTTATTAAATTGAAAAACAAAACAGATAATGGACCGAATAACAGATTGGAATCACATTTTCGACAACATAATACCATAATACTATAGTAGAGATAACCATGTTTACCAGAAGCTGTTTTTCTCAATACAGGTAATAACCTTGATGCAAGTAAATTGCTAGTTATTTATAGATTAAAGAAAACAAATTGGACATTTAATTTCATAATTTTTAGTTAATATTAGAAATAAAAATCCCTCTAGAAATATCATTCTTAAATTAATTCAAATCTTTTGATTACGAACATTAACATTTTATGTTGATTGTTAGAATCATGCATGCGAATGTGAATTTTGATTCAGCTATTGTTCCAAGTCAAAGCGCCTTCTCATTTTTTTTTTTTCAAAAAAAGTCAAAGTTCTCCTCTTCAGTGTTTCTTTCTTTCCGGCAAATCACGTGCAACACTAGTGCCAAAAAATTGTGGCTGTTAAATGAATCGGTTATACTCAGTTCCGCCCTTCGCGGTGACCGCGGCACCCTACAGAAATATTTATAAAATATTTAATTAATGTTTAAAAAATTATTTTTCTAAATACTGTTAAACTATTGTGTGTGTTTTAAATATAGTTGACTTTTTTTATTAAAAAATTTATATAAAATTATTTGGACTGTTCATTTTTCTTATGAGAGAGAAATAATTACCAAATTACCGATCGGTAACAATTTGATACTAATAATTTAAGCGAATTATCGAATTTGGACTCATTTGTGTTAATATACATATATTTATTAATCTCTTTAGAAAAACTCAGAAAAATGTTTTCAGTATACAAATGAAAGTAAAAAGGCAAAGATGATGGAGATATAAAAAATCAAAAGCATAGGCACATACCTGGTTGACCGTTTGTCACTGAACTAAGGTGCCTAGATTATTTGTTAGTTGTTCCGAAGACCACAAAAACAGTACAACTGGATTTGGAACTCGGTTGGTGGTTGCTTATAGAAGAAAGAGAGCTTTCTAATTGGGCGGCCGCTGGTTCTAGGAGAAAGAAGAAGAAGAATGGATAGATAAAACCATGGCAACATGAAAGCTGAGATCAATCTGGACCGGTGAGAGGCAAGCTGAAGAAAGAAATGGTGATGTTCTGAAAGAAGATGTGATTGGCAGAATTGGGTGGTTGAAAGACCAAATCGGAAAAGAAGGTATAGTTGGAGATCGGCGTTGCTGAGAGGATGAGTGATTGGTCATCGTTGGAGGGCAAGAACACCAAAGGAAAAGAACACAGGCTGGAGGCGAGGCGACGTCGTTTGAGAGTTTGGGTGGTTGGCTGGTTGGGGCGGTGGGTGTGAGAAAAGAAGACGAAATTGTTCCGTTTAAATGACGACGACGTTTTGAAAGCTGTGGGAGGGTACTGTAGTGTGAACAGTACTTATGCCTTACAGCTTTATATTATTTAATTAATTCCATGCTATATAAATATTTTTTGTTACTAGTAATTTTGATTAACCTATATATAATCGAAGGCACCTTAAGCTGAGGTTGTCCAAATCAGTATATGTTCTTTTTGACTGAAAGAAAATGGCTCTAAGCTTTTGCAGTTAATTTTCACTACTCATTTCACTCAATTCTCCGCCAATTAAGGACGGTCTCCGGATTCAGAGTTCCTATTATAAAACCCTCTTAACCCATCGATCTCATTCTCAACGGATCTCACGAACATTTTCTCAAAAACCCAGAAAAATAGCCAATCAAACAGCCATGTCTTCGAGAAATCCAACTTCAAGGTTCATTCTTTTCTCTCTCACTCTCCTTCTATTACTCACATCCAAAGTCTCTGGCTCTGGCTCTGAAGAAACCGAAATCGACACTGAAAATGATGATGAATTGGAACAATTAATAGCAATTGACGAGCAGGGAGAAGAAGAAGATCGACAGCAGCAACACCAGGAACAGCAGAAGGAGGCGGAGGTATTATCCAAGGCACAAAGAATAGTAATTGAGTTAAATAGTGATAACGCCAAAAGGGTTATAAATGATAATGAGTTGGTTATGATTCTTGGATATGCACCTTGGTGTCCCAGAAGTGCTGAGCTTATGCCTCAATTTGCTGAGGCTGCTAATAAGCTTAAAGAGTTAGCAAGTCCTGTTTCAATGGCTAAACTTGACGCTGAAAGGTATCCTAAAGTTGCTTCATTTCTTGACATTAAAGGGTACCCTACTCTGCTTCTTTTTGTCAATGGAAGCTCGCAGGTTTACACTGGTGGATTTTCTGCGTAAGTCGCCTACCTACTCTTTATTCTTACTAGAAATTAAGAATCTTAGGTTGATTTTGCTTGAATGTTTATTGATTTTGTTTAAATGGAGTTAATTTGCCTTCAGGGAGGATTTAGTAATTTGGATTAGGAAAAAGACTGGAGTTCCTGTTATTAGAATAAGCTCGGTTACTGAGGCAGAAGGGTTTCTTAAGAAGTACAACACATTTGTTCTTGGTCTCTTTGATAAGTTTGAGGTTAGTGGTTTTGAATTACCATATAGCTTAGTAATTGAAGTTCTCTTTGAAACAATAGAGGTTTACTCAAGAATTGGTTACCCTAAATATGAGGTTTCCCTCAGGGATATGATCATGAAGAATTTCTAAAAGCTGCAACATCCGACGATGAGCTCCAGTTTGTTGAAGTGAATGATCCTGTGGTTGCTAAAGTTCTCTTCCCAGATATCAAATCTGGCAATTTCATTGGACTTGTTAAAAGCGAGCCTGAAAAATACACAGCATATGGTAAGTTGGCAATTTGAATATAACATACTGGCAGTGTAGTTTATTTTTGTCTTTGTGGAAATGCCTTTGATGGGTAATAAGTGTATGGTCAATGTTGTAGCATTTGTTATGAAACAATTTATTATATTAGCTGTTCTTTGTTTACTGATTTCATCAGTTTTTCTGAAACTCAAGTTTATTTGTATACTGACATGATGACTTCAATTTTGTTTACACAGAAGGAACTTTTGAGGCAGAAAAGATACTGCAGTTCGTGTCACATAACAAATTTCCATTGGTTACCAAGCTAACTGAACTAAATGCAGCCAGAGTTTATTCCAGTCCAATCAAACTTCAGGTTGTTATTTTCTTTCACTTAATTAACTGTTCTACTTTTGGTGTATCGATCAACGTAAATTTCTCCCGACTTACTGTTTAATGTTTGAAAGCATGGATGTTTTGCAACCGTATATTAGATAATTGGAATTCTTAGAACTACAATGCGGAGCCTTTTTATTCCCATCTCTCTTTTGCTCAACTTTTTTTGGCATTGTGGTAGCTGCAAAGATTTTATGTTCAGATTTCTGTAATTCGTGTTTCCAACTGAAGATTTTTTGTTGCATTGGAAACTATGTGGTTGTGATTAAGTTTTAACCAAGAGACTAGTGCTTGAAATTAAACACATCTAATGAATTCAAACTTGGCCTTTGATTCTTCCATATAACAGTACAGCTTTTAAAAATAAGAATCATGTAGCAATTCTTTCCTTCTAATATTTCAATTGTCATACCTAAAACACTTTGCTATTCTACAAATCAATCTTATAAGATGAATCTTGTGATGACCTGAACTCCACTTCCCAGGCTATGATCTTTGCAGAGGCTGATAATTTTGGCGATCTTATTATCCCTCTTCAAGATGTTGCTAGGAAGTTCAAATCACAGGTGCTATTTTGACTTTTATTATCGGAGAAATTACTTGCTTTTAAATGAGATAAATTTTTAAAGCCATTCTTTCCATGCAGATAATGTTCATATATATTGATGTTGCTAATGAAAACCTAGCAAAGCCTTTCTTAACCTTGTTTGGGCTTGAAGATGCTAAAAACACTGTGGTTAGTTCTCCATTGGCAATGGCAACTTCCCTCTTTTCATTTTTCAGCTGTGACTTTGCTTAATTCTTGTGGTTGCAGTATTTCATTTTCTCTTCCCCCTCAAGCTTTAAATTGCTGAGAGTTACTCCTTTTTGTCTTACAGGTGACTGCTTTTGATAACAGAATCAGCTCAAAGTATTTGTTAGAGTCAGATCCAACACCAAGTAACATAGAAGTAATTCTTAGCTTCCCTTTTTATTTTATCCTTTTGGGTTCATCCAGCTTATTTAATAATAGAATATGAATCATGTGTTGTAGGAGTTCTGTTCAGCTCTTCTCCGCGGTAGTCAGCTACTATACTATAAATCACAACCAATTCCTGAGAATGTGAGTCTACCATTTTACCATCTTATTCAGTTATTTCTCCATATAATAATTGTGTTGATTGCAATAAGATTGACTGCACATGTGAGTCTAACTTTGGACTTGATGGTTTGCATGAGTTGGTAAGATTCTGGAGAAGTCACAATTAACTCTCTATGGAGGAAATGAGATCCCACTTCAGCTTATTTACTTTCTATCTAAACCTGTTTAAACTTCTGGGGTAGATACATTCTGAATTCTTTGATGAAAATAATCTAGGATATACTTTTCTTCCCATTGCTTGCTTTTACCATGAACATATTGATGTTCCGTAGCAATATAGCAATGAATCTAAATAAAATATTTATTTGACTAATTGTATAATTATCATATATATAAACTTGTGTAATCTGAATCTCATGCTTTGGCACCTCATCTAATTTACTGTAAAATTCTGTGTCTGACCTTCTGAAAAGACTTCCATTTGTTTCTTGTTCAAATGTCCAATACATTGAAGCTTAGAACTTCTTATTTGCTTGATTCACATTATTTTGATCATCTTTGGGATTTGGAATTTGCAGAATGCAACAGGTGTCCAAATTATTGTAGGGAAGACTTTTGATGACTTGGTGTTAAGCAGTCCCAAAAATGTTCTTCTGGAGGTAGGCATTGATTTTACTTCCAACATTATTCTTGCATCTAAGATTTAAGCTTTGTTGTCCTGGCTGTTAAATGAAACCCTGTTCCTATTTCCAATCTTCTTCCTGGAATACCCTAATTGTAAAAACAGGTATATACACCATGGTGCATCACTTGTGATACTACAAGCAAGCAAGTCGAGAAATTGGCGAAGCATTTCAAAGGGTTGGAAAATTTAATGTTTGGGAAGATAGATGCTTCTGCAAATGAACATCCAAAACTGCAGGTACACTGTAAACTTTAATGTTTGGAAAATTTAATGTTTTGAAAGATAGAATCTAACCCTTGTTATTCGAGAATATTGCAGGTAGATGACTACCCAACACTTCTGTTTTATCCAGAAGGCAATAAAGCGAATCCGGTAATCAAAGAAGTATATATGTACACATGAACACACGCATGCACAATCCAATATTTTGCTTATTCTGTGTTGTTTTTTGCACTCTTAAGCAAAAAATATTGGGTGTTTTATCTTGTACAGATCAAGCTTTCAACAAAATCTAACGCGAAGGACTTGGCAATGGTAATCGACAAACATTTAAAAGAGAAAGAGCAAGCCAGCAAAGATGAATTATAGGAAAATACTGATAAAAAGAATGTAGCTAGGCAGAGAAGATATGAAGAAGCTAGGGGGAATTTCTCCATGAAATCATGACAGAAATGTTAGTCCGTCAAGTAATTAAATTTGTTTGATTAGTTAAGATTTTGCTTCAAAGTTACAACCCCACCAAGCAGCTGTGCATAATAAAAGCACACATAGATGACCTAAAATATGAAAGACACTTCTTTTTTAGGTACCCTGTAATTTTGATATCTTTAAATGTACTTATCGATATACAGACGATCAAAAGACCAAAAAGGAAAGCCAGAGTGATTGGATTTGTTTTTTTATGCCTAATTGATTTTGTCTGGTAAATGGTTTGTCTACTATAAGCTGATCTTACATAAAAATGAACTTATAAGCTAATTAGGATCCTGGTTGGAAAACTCTGTTCTCATATAAGGTTGAGCTTATATCTTTACATACGGCAGAGAGGCTTACAAGTGAAGTACAACCAAAGGCTTATTGATACTAGGATTTAGCACTAATTGGCCAAAATCCTGAGATTTCACAAAGGCATAAGTGGAATTTTTTTCTAAAGAAAAATAAAGCAATGTGAAAAAAAGCAAATACTAGGAGTCATAGGTGCAAAGGTTCTCAATTCCCATATATTCATGCTTCTCAATCTTCTTTACCATGTTTACAATGCCAACTCCACCTGTTTGTAAAGGGGAGAAAAAAGAATAAGAAATGAACTCCATTTTTAAGCAATAATATGAATTAAGATGAATCTGCATACCTAGTGATATTGCACTCACAAATATTGTGAATGCCAATATGAATATGATTATAGATGCTCTTCCTAGTATACTGATCATCCTTCTTACTACATGCTGCCCTACGAAGGCTGCAATTGTAGACACGGCTACAAAGTACAAAGCTGCGTAAAGTAAAAAAAAAGGGGGAATGAGTTATATATAATTAAATTTTGACTGCTTTAACCTTTTCTCTGCTAATGGAAGTAATAATTTGCATTCTGATAGTAAGCTCACCATAAGGGACGGGAAAACGTTTTAAGAGATAATACTCGATGACCGACATGGAAGCAGAAAATGTCATGGCAAATGTGGCTGTGGCACTTGAAACCTGCATCAAACATCTCAAGAAATGACATCAATTTTGAAGAAATTTCAAACGCATTGCCATGAAATAATAATAAAGCTTCAAGCATGTAATGTACCTGTGCAGGAACTCCCAGCTCTAGAAAAAGAGGTCCCAAAATGAATCCTCCACCTAGACCAAGCAATCCACCAACTATACCGGCCAATACTCCACAGCAACAATAAAGAACCAACTGGTGTACTTTAAAATTTGTGCCGGTTTCTCCCTTGGACAAAATCTTCCTCCGTCCTTTGTATAAATTAACTGCTTGATACACTGAAACTCCAAGCGCAACCGGGAACTGAAAGACAAGCAAATGAGGAATCAGTTTGAGGCTCCAAATTTTTATCAAATCCATAGCTCTATCCAAACTCTCAACTTGTGAGTCTAGTAATTTAGCTTTCTTTATTTTCTAGGTACCTGCAAAATATTGAGAACCCAATATGCAGCTGAGCAAGTTGTTGAATAATTCTGCAGCCACAGAGAAAAATATTCCATGATTAGTCTAGTCAATTAGTTATCAAATGAGGGTGCTGCAAATGTTTTTAAACTATTCAGAATACAGAGTTGTAATATGAAACCTTGGAAATCTGCAATGCAAGGATAATCACCCAGACTGCAAAGAGAATTCCGAGTTCCTTCCACCGAACATTCTCTAAAACAGAAACCTGAAATGGGTACGAAAGCTACTTCAGAAACATGTTACTCATTGTAATGCTAATGCAGGAATATCATATTCACATATTACCTCTTCTTTTTTCTCCCTGGATTCTGTTTCTGCACCATTGCTCGGGCTTCCAGGAAGAGGCTTGTATTCCACTTGTTCATTATTGTCACCTGATTAAAGGGCAAACAATCAGTAAAACAAAATATCCATGTTGCCAAAAGCAGCAAATAACTATATTCGATGTACTAACTTACCATTTGACAACGAACGTCTAGCAGCCTCCTGAAAAATCAGAATCAAGCTGTGACAAAATGTACTTAAATCCACCTTAAATGAAAGGCAAATCGAATATCTAACTACCTTTTTAATTATGGTTTCTCTTTTCCATGTTTCAACACCTTTGAAGAATGCTTTGGTTGATGTGCCTGCAAAACCCCACAGCCTATCAAAAGTGGCTAAAAGCTACAATGGCAATAATTGCAAAATCAAAGAATTTTTACCTATGAAGAGAATAATTAGCAGAACTGTGATCATCCAGTCAGCCAAAATCACATTTAATATAACACCAATGCTGATTCCAAGCACCAATACCGGTTGAAACAAGAGCGCCAAATCATAGTCAATGATTGGCAAATCAAGTGTAGGATGCCTAAGCTTTAAATTGTAATAAACAGTTGAGGCTGCTGCGCCGGTAATCATGACTGACCGAAATAAAAGGAAGCTCTTACAATTAACAATTATCTCCACAACTTTTAGAATAACAGTAAAAGTTAAGTAGCAGAATCATGCTAAGCTTTACTGGTTGCTTGTTTTTAAAAAAAAAAAAAAAAAAAAAAAAAGAAAAAAAATCTAACAGAAACAAAATTGGGTTAAGCTGAAAGCATATAAAAGATCAATCTTTGACCTCAAGAAGAAAACTAAAATAACAAATAAAGATAGATCTATACCAGAGGAAGGAATTGCTCACATTTTGATATTGCTGTAGAGGATTTTGCATCAAATCCAATAATCAACGTGAGCATGGGAACAAAAATACCACCCCCACCAACACCTCCAACACTCCCAAATGCTGCTCCAAAGAATCCAATTATGGTACCCACCACAATTCTCCACCCAAATTTCATAGCCTGTAGTGTAAAAATCCAATGTCAAACATCACAATAGAGAAAAGGTGCAACAAGTGCCTTCAGCCTATGTGTACATATTGTTTCAGGGAACAACCTACTAAAAATACAATCCTAGATTCACCTGAGGATGGATATGGCATTTGCCTACCCTATTTACTGCACCACAATTGATATTAATATATGCCAATTGACTGAAAATTTAGTCCTCTCAAGTCCCAAGTCTTAAAAAGTTCAAGAATTCAACACAAACCCATTTCCTTCTCTTCTTTTTATTCCCTCAAATCAGATTTTTTTAGCAGACAAACATAAAAACAAGTTACAAATGAGAAAGGAATAAGCATATATATAATGCATTTGGAGTGGACTTACAGGCCAAACATGAGTATAACCCAATTCATTTCTCTGCCATAAGAAATTGATTTCTCTGAACATGAAACCAGATTCAGCCTCTTCATTCTCATTGCCAACTAACCCTTGTCGTAATCTTGTCTCTGCAACAATAATCAATGACGCTGCTGCAAGAAAACAAATAAGAACTGCTCCAAGAGACTTCAAACCCAAACCCCACCATTGCAACCGCACACCAGCCATCAAACCTCCTTTCTTTCTTTCTTCTCTTTCAAGTATGACTCAGAAAAATTTGGAAAAGTGAAAAAGATAGTGTCTTTGCTTTGAGTTTTATATTTGTCTTTTCAGTTTTTGAGTGACAAAATGAATTAGACACTGCTTGATATTCACTTATATATCAATCATAAACAGAACCATAAAGCTTGAAAAGGTTTTCAATTTATAATATAAATATAAATTAATAATAATAGTGGTGAATAAGAGTGTACTTAGTAAAAAAAAAGTGTTCTTATCACCTCCACCTTCGTACTTGTTGCCAACTCCTCCACCAGAAGAGCAACGGTTGCCACCACACCTTATTGACTGCCGTCTACTTATTTTTTTAATAATTTATTGACTAACTTAATTGGATTTTGGAACTTTCTTTCCCTGTTAGAATTGGAGTTTCCCACAATTACGTATATCTCATGTCTCTTTTTCTTTGCGTTAGTCGGAAGATGACACCATGATAATAGGTACAGAAAGAGCTAAATAAAACCAATAAGCATTTGTCAAAGAATAAAACCAAGAAGCATAGTCCTTGTGGCTTTTGCCCATAAGATAAGTTGTGAATTTTAACATAAATTTCGTAAATTTTTTTTATTCAATGCTTCTTCTATGTAGTCCGATAAACCGATTATATAATAATTAACAAATGCTCTATAAAGGATATTTTCATTTTTCTTCTTTAATTCATTTATTAATATGGCATATAGTTTGTGAAACAAGAAGTTATGGATGATATTATTGTAATTTGAAATCATTTTGAAAAATAATTTTATTATAGTAAAAGGAAAAACAAATTTAACTTCCATAGTTTGGACACATATAACTCTCTTTTTTTTTTCAAAAAATAAGTCTTTTTTTTTGAAATTTTTATACCGAATATATGAGCAATTTATAAAAATTTTATAAATAAAATATATAAATATTACGAACATGTCAGAACAATTTCTAAACTATTTATAAATATATTATAAACATATCATAAATAATTTTTAAATTATTTATGAACAGATTATGAACATTCAGTAATATAATAAACTATTTTTAAACCTTAAAACATGACCGTATTATTTTTAAATTTTAAAACTTTTTCAAAAAGTTATTTATTTATTTTGGTTTTTTTTAATCCATACATAATTAACAACTTTCATAGACTAATGGGCTTTCACATAAATTATTTAGTGGCCAAAAAGACAAATAAGCTAATTTTTTTTATATTTGTTATTCAAGAAACAAATTTGATTACCATCACAAATGGGAAAAAAATACAAAAGATTAGAAAAAACCAATTCTAACAAATAAAACAAAATATTGCAAGTTAATGTACTCAATTGACAAAATAAACATCCACAAATAACATACAACAAACAAAAGAATAAAAAAATAAAAGATAACAAATAATTAAAATTATTTACAAAATTATTGTCTGAGACATAAATAATAAAATTAAGAGTTAAGATTTTAAATTAAAGCAAGAGTATAATGTCATAAGTATTAGGTTTGTGATATATGAATAATGTTGAAAAGGTTTAGTAATATTTTGTTATCATTGTCCGTTAGTTACATTGAATTTATTTGATTCTTTGTAAAAAAAAATAAAAAATTAAAAAAAAAAGTGATGGAGGAAGTACTTACTGTACATGTACTATGCCAAAGAATGGTAGTTACTTCCAAGTAATGTCAGATCTAATATTCATTCAATAATATGGTTGGTAGTTTCATTTTGGACTTTTATTGAACAAATACCAATCATATATGTGATTTTACAAATCCCAATAAAAAAAAAGCTATATAATTTCGAAATATAAATTCTAATTTTATATGTTCAATACTACAAACAAACTGATTTTGCGTCTCTTTAATAATATTGATATGTTGTTTATGTATTATGTATTGTGTTTTTATTTAATGTGAGATTATTCACACATTAAACTAGTGCTAAAAAGTGTAGTTGGAGATATTATTACTTCATTAGAACCTAATTTGTTTTTGGATTTATTATTATAATTTTGATGCTCACATCTGAAAAATAGAAAGGGCACGTTTATAATTTCTAAAAGATGCAAACACTGGAATGAATTACAAATGTTTGATGCGTTTAGTCTTATCAATCATCTAAATTTCGTACAAAACCAAACAGTCAACCCAATTGTGAGATTCAAATTTAATATTTTCCAATCCAATCCAATGGTTAAATTAATTAGTGTCAGCTCAAATAAATTTCAACATTCCCAAGTGAATAGAAATTTAGTAAGTTTCGTGACATCTTATGTGTATATACATCAAACAACTAAATCCTGAAAGTGATTGGCCAACAAAAAGTAAAAGAAAAATATTGAATTTAGTCTTGAAATTGGTTATTTTTGCTGTCTGCCAGTGCCAATATTATTGGATGAAAAGGCATCTACAAATGAGTTCTTCGAAGATCTCAGACTTCTCAAAATTTCATTAAATTTTTACATTAACTTGCGATTTGATTTTGTTCAAACGAGACCGAAAACTATGTATTTCCATGTTCATATTCTAATTTCAATTATTTTTCATTGATATTTTGCTTCAGTCCCTCGTACCTGCCATAATCCCAGCCTTGGACATGGAAAGAGTGATATCATAGAAAGGAAGTGAATTTCTTTTATTTCATCCGCAACCATAAATATATATTAGAATAGCATAGCATGGATACTTATACAAAATTTGAAAGATATACAGAACAGCCATGAGAAAGCTCTGTATCAGGCGCCGCAATGCTGAAAGATATACAAAAGTCCTCAGGACGCTGACTATTACAATGCTTCGACAGAAAGCTTAGAATTAACACAAGAATCAGCCCTTCCGCAAAACAATATTACACAGACAACTCTCAAACTTGCTCAAACATTCATACTTGGTTTCCGATTTCCAGCAACAGAGATACACATCAATCAGTTAGTATTTTAATTTCAATAAAGTTTCACATTCCCATATTCTAATCGACGCTTGTAGCTTTACAAGCCCGCCTGCTACATAAATGACACTATCATATAAAGAACTAAATTTAGCAAATTGGAAGAAAAGCCTAACTGCGTTAACAGAACCTGGAGGTTGGAAGTGATTTGACAGAGCTAAAATTCTAAATAGTACAACAAATGACAGATACTACCAGAAAGAAAATAAGTTTATATCAAAGCAAAAAAGACCAGATAAAGAAGGTAGGGATAGATATTAAGCTCCATACAAACAAATGTTTTCAAATCCCATGTACTCTTTCTTCTCAATTCTTTTAATCATGTGTGCTATGCCAACCCCACCTGTTTCAACACAAACATAAGCTCTTAGATATTTGCATTCGTAATGGCAAACAAGTCTTTTGCAAGAATTTAAAATTTGAAATAGCATACCTAATAATATTGCACTCAAGAAGATCGTGAAAGCCAGAGTGAAGATTATCAAGGATGCTCTCCCTAATATGTTAATCAACTTTCTTACAACATGTTGCCCAACTAAGGCAGCAAAAGTTGCCACACCAAAGAGGTAGAGTGCTGTTTAAAATTAGAGAGACTGTTACCGAGATTGGAAGGGAAGTACTATGATAACATATAGTCAGCAGAAGTATAAACAGCATTTTGATCTGCTAGCAAGTTACCGTAAGGAACAGGGAAACGCTTTAGCAGGTAATATTCTACCACAGACATGGAAGCAGAGAAAGTCATAGCAAATGTGGCCGTGGCACTTGACACCTACATGAATGTACCTGATGGATCAATCATGAACAACCTCAAAGCTTATTTCAAAATCTTGCTACAAAGTATGCCAATCACACCTGAGGGGGGATTCCCATCTCCAGAAATAGAGGGCCTAAAACGAATCCACCACCAAGTCCAAGCATCCCACCAAGTATTCCAGCAAACACACCGACAGCACAATAGAGAATAAGTTGTTGGACTCGCCAGTTTGTGCTGGCCTCTCCTAGGGATGCTATCTTTCTCTGCCCCTTGTATAGTCCAACTGCCTCATATGCAGTCACCCCAACAGCTACAGGGATCTGGAGAATACAAAATAAAGTATCACAACATCTGTCACCTGTAAGGTTTCAGAGAGTTTTAGGAAGTATACAAGTTGTTCTATTTAGCCATCACACAGAAGATACCTGCAATATGTTTAGTGCCCAATAAGTTACTGAACATGTTGTTGAGTAATTCTGCACCAAAATGTATAAATTCAATCAGTCAAGCTCACGATTTACCAGAGGATATAAAATGAAATGTGAAGTGACAAAACCTTGCCAATCTGCAAACCAAGAATTATCAACCACACAGCAACAAGCATTCCAAGTTCCTTCCATCGTACATTCTCAATAACAGAGACCTGCGAAGATTGCAGTCTTAGTTCTCCAGAAAAGGACTACTAGGCAAATCTTAAACTTCTCTTACCTCCTCTTTGTTTGACTGACTTGGCTCTGCTTCATCGGCATTGGTGGGGCATATAGGATGAGGAATTTCCTCTGCCTCTTCAATTGTATCTTCTGAGAAATTAACAAGTCACACAAGCATGATAAAAGGAGGGGAAAAGAGAGAGAGTACAAAAGAAAAAGAAACCAACACATATAACTCACCAACAAATCCTAACTGTATAGTAGCCTCCTGTATCGTCAGAATAACCAGGAAGTCATTAAGAAGAGAGGTGATTTTATTTATAAATTGAATTTAGAAGGAGGACAAATTTATAGGACCTTTTTCTGTTTGGTTTCCTTTTTCCATGTCTCAACCCCCTTGAAGAAAGACATAGATGATGTCACTGCAGTTCACCCGGGATGGTCAAGAGTGTTGGCCAAGAAGAACAACATGAGAAAAATTCTAATGATGTCCATACCTATGAAGAGGATGATTAGCAAAATTGTTATTGTCCACTCAGCAAAAATCACGTTGAGAGAAACTCCTAGACTGACTCCGAGAACCAACATTGGCTGAAATAGAAGTGCGAGGTCATAGTCAATGATAGGCAGTTCAAGTGTAGGATGCCTAAGTTTTAAGTTGTAGTAAACTGTTGCAGTCGCTGCACCTGTGATCATACCTTATAAAGCAAACGAACCAACAAATATCAGTGAAGTGGAAGCCAGTTGCAGTTTGAATAAACTCTGGCATGCTTGAGGATAAATATGTTTTAAATATTATATGATTTTCAATCAAACCAGAAGACAAAAATGTACCACACACATTTTGTTTTCAGAACTCAAAAAATCCCTAGCTCAGTTACTGTAGAACTGGAAGTTGAAATTGTCATGCAAATTAACAGGGTAGCCTTCTCTTACATTTTGATATAGCAGTTGATGATTTAGGATCAAACCCAATTATCAAAGTAAGCATAGGAACAAAAATGCCACCCCCACCAACACCCCCCACACTCCCACATGCTGCGCCAAAGAATCCAATTATGCTGCCCACCACAATTTTCCAGCCAAATCTAATTCCCTGAAAAGCCAATTTCAAAATTACATAACAAAACTCAATTTCCACAATTCAAGGATTCAAAAGCATGAGTGCCAAGGTGGAAGAAAGAGAGAATCAAAGGAACTTCAATGGGGAAAGAACAGAAAATACTCCCTTTGCCCTTTCTGATAGTGGGTTTATACTTCAATATACTAAACCTTACACCATTTTTTAATTTTCCACACAGCAACGAAACATGCTAGAACACTCAATTAGTGTCACATAAAAATCAAATGGAATCATAAAAATTATATGCTAAAGAGAAGGTAACAAAATGATAAATTTACCGGCCAAACATGTTTATAACCCGCCCGATCTTTTTGATAAAAGAAACTTGATGCTCGAATAACTTGATGGGACTCAAGTTCTTGTGTCTTCAGGTTCGAACCTTCTAGTTTCAACTCATGATCCAGTAAAGCAGGTATCAAAGCTACAACAAGAAAACTACCCAAAGTTCCTCCCAGCAACATCAAATACAACCTCTTTGACCTAATCTCAGCCATCAGATTCTTAACTCTCTTTCTCTCTCACTCACAGACACGCACACACAGATAAACTCTCAAACACAAAGACAAAATATTAGTCCATGTCCATAGCTTCAAAACATGTTTCAAGCTCACTGAAACAATAAAGATACTCACACCAACTCAATAAGCAGAACTATAAGTAGCAAGCTTGGACTATAGGAATAATATAATTCCAAGAAAATTAAAAACTCTGCTGTTTTAGTTATCTTAGTTATCTGTACCCAGAGTTCATATGCTCCAGTGTCAAATTCAATCAATACTCACTTTTTCTGGCTTCTTTTATTTCTTCAAAGTTCTAACTGTATCCAAATGCAATAAATAGAAAGAATGAAAGTGACATGAAAAGGGACAAACCAAAGGAAGAGTTTCCTTGAAGCCTTGGAACATTATTTCAGCACTTAATGCACTGTGTTCTCCATTAGCAAGTAAAAAATATATTTTAAATAGATTCCAGAGAAAAAAACAACAGCAAATTCATTTCATACACTGTCCACGATGTAACTGAAATATAAGGAGACAGTTACTCAACTACATAAAAGCAAGATTTGCCCCCATCAAACATCATGTTCACACGCCAAATGCATAAAAATTTGAAAATATGAATCTACAATGAAGTGCAAGTTTGAACTCCACGAAATGTCCTAAACACATAGTAATGTTGACAATCCTTCAAATTTCTCACACTCAGGTTATGTATTTAAGCAAATTTCAAAGCAACTAATCATACTCAAAAGACACGGAAACTGAAATAATGAACAAAATTGTTATTTTGGACAAAAAGGAAATAATCTATGTTCCGGAGTTCAAAAAAAAAATTCTAAATAAGATTAAGGTCAAATGACAGCTTGTGTCTTATTTCAGACACTATCAACAGATTAGGCACCCAAAAAACCAATCCAACCTTAAACAAGAGGACAAGTAGACTCCACATCACACAAAATGCCAGACAAAAATGAAGATCACATGGTGGCTGAAGTCTAGCCGTCCCTGGTCAGTAAGCTTCTCTAACAAGGTTGTATCGTCACGATTGTAACATCAAACTAAAGCAGAGGTAGAGACACACAAATACAATATTTCCCTATTTCCTTTAACTTGTCACGCCATTTTCACATTTAATCATTATAGAGCTTTCTTCTAGGAGGTTTGATTCCCATTAAAAAACAATTGCATGATACACATCAGCACCAGCAACAACTACCAGTAATTGAAATTAAACCACAAGATTCTATTGAAATTTTAACATCATCTTATCTTCAATATTTTACCTCACCTCCCACAGAGAACTTCAGGATACATTGCTTCCCTAATTCATCACTACTGGATCAGAAGATAACAAGAAAAGGCACTCTACCAATTCTCACAATTCACAACAGTGGAGAAACCAAATGAAATCCCTAATGCTTCCACGCTTAAAATATGGACAGTCCTACTTGAAATCATCTCAGGGATAAGAGGAGCTCTATGACCAGCTGCAGTCATACTCTTGTTTTACCACATAATGAGCTCATTTATAAATTATATCTCCACAAAAGCTCATTCCAAACACATCCAACAACTGTCATCATCCTGCTCTTGTGATGCGAATTTTTCATTTCATCCACATAAATCACACAACAAATCTAATTATACCAAGAGAGAAATCATCAATATGGAGTAAAGTACTTTTGAGTTAGACAAATTGATTACAACTAATGAGGAAAGAACAACTGAAGATCTTTCGAAAGTTATTATAATTAAATTAGTACATTCCAAATTCAAACACCATGCCTGGCACCACTCCCCAATTTTCATTATCTGTTGACCAACAACATCCATAAAGGTTTGATAAACTCAAACTCTACACCCTGCTTATTTAGCTTTACAAATAGTGACACAAAAGAACAATAAATATCAATATCCAAATAAAATCTTTTTTAGTTGACAACATCAATTTAAGTAAAACGAACCATGAAATACACAGAAAGGGGGAATGATTATTATCAAAGGTGCATATTCCAATGCCAAACACCACCTGGCACCATATTCTCAATTTTCTTTCTCCCTTCCTGAACAGCATCTATAGAGCTCCTCCAACAAAAAGATATTCTGATAATGCCATTCTACGCCTGCTCTGATTATTTAAGTTTGTAGGAGGGTGACAACTGACTAGTGACAAGGAACAAATGAAAAGCTCTTCAGACCCAAAACTAGAGCTACTTTTGCTTATTGCTGTAATTGCACTTGACAGCAAGAAAATGACCAAAATTTAAGATAATGCAGCATAATCATTCAACAAACTTACCCATGCAAACTAAACCCCTTTATTGCATACTCTAAATCAGGGCTACTTATCTTTATAATGGTTTTTAAACAAACTGAAGCGCTTCTTCAACTAATCAAACTACAACATAAAAACCTCAAAATTCCAAATACCATGAACATGAGAAGCATAAGAAAAGTCATGATAAATCACACAGCTGACTTAATTAGCAGGCTAGTCAATTACAAAGGCAATGTATTTCAGTTTCAAGTTTCAACAACCTAAAAAAGAAAATATAACACAACTGGATCCCAAAAAGTTGTTTAAAATTTGGATGATCAAATACCAATATTACAATACTATATTTTACTCATAAAACTAATAACTATACCACATCTCAGAAAACAAAAAAGAAAAAAAAATATAGACTACAGCTACAGCAGCATAATCTTATTCAAAAAAAAAATTAAAAATATTATCTCACACATAACCTTCAGTCAATATTGGCCTCTTTCCTTCTTTTTCCTCATGTTCCTCATCGCCATTACCACCATTTTCTTTTTGCTTGTCACCTAACTTCAAACCCTTCAGCCCATCATTCAAACACTCCTTCCCTTCCTCTTTCTCCTCCAAATCACCACCACCCACCACCACTTTATCTCCACCCTCTTCCACCAAGCCACCGCCCTTCTCAGACAAGCATGAGCCGGGAACACCTTTCTCGGTGTCTACTACAACCAAAGTATCCGGTATGGCAGAAGACGGCGGCCCACCGATAACCTCGTCAGACAAGTCTTTGGCCTGTGGCCATGGATCCTGGACACAGTCCCCTTCTTTTTCATCACCAGTGAGGATGGAGATGGCACGTGACTTGACGGCGGAAGCCGCTTTAAGGAAAGCTTCTTTGATGGAATCAGGAGGAAGAGCACAGTCCTCGAGGCCTGCGTCTTCAAGGCGCGGAGGAAGGATTTTATCGAGTAATCCAGTTGATTGTTGCTCCTTTGCGGTCTCCATGAATCAACAGAACGGACCCAAATCAATAAACCGGAATTACAGATATATATAATCTGTTTCGCCGGAGAAATGGGTTAAACGGGCTAAAATAAAAAGAGACTCTAGTATTATGATATTATTATTATTATTATCTGGAGTGGATTTGTAAAAGAAAATCGAACCGTACATGAAGCCCCAAAAGTAGGTTCGATTAGCTCCGGTTCTTTTTAAAACCGGATTAATTCGAGTCACGTACGTACTAATAAAATTGAATGGGAAGTTGATGTCATTCAATTCAACAAATTGACTGATGGATAGATGATTCGTAATTCCAGATACAGATTAACAAATTGAAGCTTTTGCAATGTGACAATTTGATTTTCCATAATCACAATGAGATGAAACAAGGAGAATTCATTAAAATCCCATTTATGAATGTTGATTTTCAAGCAAAGGTCAAACCTGCAGCGAGTGGAGGAAAAGCTGGCTCTGGATCTCAGGTGACAAGTCCATGAAAGCTCCTGGACAAGATCATTACATTTCAAGATGTCTATGAATCCCATATGATAATCTAAATAATTTTATGTCAATCCTATCTTATGTTTTAATGAAAATGAAAATTGGCTTCTGTGTTTATCAGTTGTTCTGTTCTCTATTTTAAGGTTTTTTTCTTCTCAACAACTGGACCAAAAACATGTTACGTGGCCTTATTTTAAGGTTTCATTTATCTATATCTACTGCATATGTTAAAACAACAAAAAAAAGTTAAAATCTTCATCTCTAATGCTAATATGTGTGAATATCTCAACTCTAATCTAAAAATACTCTATTACAATTTCAAGCTACTGGAAAAATTAACAGACTGTCAAGTTATTGCTGCTAATTTCAAGAGATTTACAGAGTCCACTGTTTGTTAGAGCTTTAAATTGCAAAGATTTATGACCCATAAATCAACACAATCATAATGTAATGATACCATTAATATATCCAAATGAATCACAATCAGTACATTGAATACAATTATCAAATTTTGAGAGGGAAATAATAAGATGACAATGGAGCATGGTTTCAACAGTTAAATATATGATACATAATGAAATTTTGGAAGCTACTTTTTAATTTTTACTTCCCTTTTTATAATCACTGCATGCATGTTGAATGGAAACGGAAAAATGAAGAATTTCCAGCTGAAAGAGCAGGCCTAGGCATGGAATTTCCTTCTAACATTCACACCCTGTTGACCGTTGCTGTCGCCCTCCACCTCCAACGTCAATTGTGTCCGGGAGATATCTTTCATTACCAACATACAGAGAAAAATTAAGTTAGTTCTTGGTGACGTTAAAACCTTGGCCAATTCATGAACACGACAAGTATCAAAACCGGCCACAAGTACAAAAAGACAGATAACATTTGCTAGTATCAATAAGTTTGGACATACATTTCTTCTTCAGGTTCATTTTTTAGTGCATTTTTGGCTATGCATTGGAAAGCAGCATCCACATTGAATCCCTCTTTAGCAGAAGTCTCAAAGTAAGGTATGTTCCCCTTAGAAGCACACCATGCCTTTGCTTTCTTCTCTGAAACCTGAAATCCAAGAGAAGAACAATATCCACAAACCTTTCTATCAAGACTCTACCAATAAAATGTTTTGTCTAACAAACAACTTCCTAATATTTGCGAGAAATCCAATAAAGCTCGTCAAGTAAAGGGCATTTTGTGAAAAGGAATATCTTACCACTCGACTATTGCCACCATCAACATCTATCTTGTTCCCCAACACCACAAATGGGAAATTTTCAGGGTCAGCTGGACTAGCCTGCAGGGTAATAAAACAAACCATAACTTCTGCTGTTTATAAATTGTGTTACAGTCTTCTAGTCAATGGACCAATATAAACCTGAATCAGAAATTCTTCTCTCCAATTATTAAGATTATCAAATGACTTCATGACATTCACATCATACACAAGAACACAACAATCTGCACCTCGGTAGAAAGCGACTCCAAGGCTCTGAAACCTTTCTTGTCCAGCAGTATCCCAAATCTGTACATGTTAATACCATGTTAAGAACAAAAGTATACAGTTCACAACTACAAAGCCAATCCCCTCAAAAATTTTTGCTGTAGAACTTTATATATAGCAATTATAAGTACAAATATATACTATTACAACAATCTTTGTTGGTAACCTTGTTAGATCAAAGAAATATCATCAGTTTACTAGCTACACTCCTATTCAATGTGTTTTCTCTTTCCTTCCAAATGTACCAACTGAGTTTGTGTGTTTCAGAGCAACACAACTAAAAGCTAGAACCACAATTTCATACAAGTAATTCCATCAAGCTAGATGAACTGCTCCAGTAAGGCATACCTCAACATCCGGTAATAACCAACAGATGCTTAAATTGATGCCCATTCCCCTACTAGTACTATTCATAAGTTTGCTAATGGCTCAACCTATTTAATTTTGCTCATTATTCTAGATATTCTCTTCTCTTCTCTACTACCCAAATATGGAGGCTTTGTTAAAATTTGGGTCTTGATCATGCAAAGTACATCTAATCACCTTTACATACACAAAACCATTTGGTGTTTTTATTTTTTGGTTCCGTTGCGAAATTAGTTGCTTCTTGTAAACTTTTACTGCATATTTATTTATTGCATCTCTTAATAATATAAATATTATTCCTTAAGCCAATATCGAAAGTAAGTCCTTCGATTTTTTTTCTCCAAACAAAACCCGTTTAATTAAATTCAGGGCATATTCATCAATAATCCAGTACAGTTCCAACAGATCAAAACCTATAAAATTAATGAAATTCAATATTTAAAAAAAAAAATGTATGATGGAACCTGCAATGTAAACAGCCTATCCTCAAACTGAACTTCTTTCGTCAAAAAATCAGCTCCTATCGTTGCTTTGTATTGGTTACTGAACTTCCGATTCACATACCTGAAAGCAAAATTCAGTGACCAAAAAAATACAGATTGATAAATCAAATAGCAAAAAATTATAAAAAAATAAATAAATGAAAAAACATAAGATCTAGGTCAAAGAATAATACTGATTCATCAACGACGTCTTCCCAACCCTGAAAATTTATTATTTAAAAAGAAAATATATGAGCAAGATTAAGATTTTGAAAATGAAAAAAAACAATTTTTCGGATTATATTCTAAAAATCATAGAAAATTAAAACAATGATATTTTTGAAACCGCGATATTGTAAAGAGAAATTTTCTGAAAGTACCCGCTGTCACCGAGAATTATGACCTTTAAGAGCATGCGTCTACGCGAAGCCATTGGATCGAAATTTCGAAAAAATCAAAAATCTATATTGAACCAAACAAAGAAATTTGTGAGTTTATTGAAATTTCCCTTCAATTCTCAAAAATTCGGCTCAAAGTTTGTTGGATAGAAGGAAAAGTTAGAACTCTTCTGTTGTATCTTGGTGTTTCTAATTCTGTTTGTTATTAGAGAAAACGGTAATTGTTGTTATTCCCAACATGCCCTCGGTTCCAAGTGAGAGGAATATCCTGAAATATACCCTTATTTTTCCCTTTTCATAATTTGAATCCCGTTGCATTTTTTATTATTATTATTATTTTTAATTTATCTTTACTGAAATTGGATATTTCAAGCCTTTCTTTTTTAAATTTTTCTGGTATTATCAATCTTAATAACATTATCTTCATCCTTTTTTCAGGAAAATCTAATTTTTTAGATATTAATTAATTATTATTTTAATTAATATATTTTTTTAAGAGATAATTAATATATCTTTAATTCATAAAATATACTCATTAGACTAATTTTTTTAATATTTAGAAACTATGTGTCTACATATTATTTATATTTTTTGTCATATTTCTGTTTGAATAATGTTTATCATTTTTATTTTTTCTATTTATCTATTTTATAAAATTATTTACTATTATATTCTTTTTGTCACAACAGCTATCTCATTTTTAATTATATAAATTATCTTGTGGTGTTAATAATTTTTCGTTTTCTTCAAAACAAAATAAGTTTTTTTGGATAAAATAAAATATAAATTATGACTATTTAGTGATTTTATTTATCTCCTAATGTAAGTTAAAGAAATGTTTAAAAGCAAAGAAATAAGGATAATTTAATTTGGCTTAGAAGCAAAATGAATCACCCTTCTTCAAGCCTTGTTTGTTTGGTATTGCTAATCTCC
The DNA here is from genome assembly GCA_948099555.1 of Croton setiger. Classification (NCBI taxonomy): domain Eukaryota; kingdom Viridiplantae; phylum Streptophyta; class Magnoliopsida; order Malpighiales; family Euphorbiaceae; genus Croton; species Croton setiger. The sequence continues at coordinate 34,304 of CANUEY010092943.1, forward strand.
TAATTTAATTTGGTAATAGATAAATTAGTTTGGGATTTTGTAACTTATAAGAGAATGATCCTTAGTCCATGTTATTAGTTGTCTCACTTCAGGCTAATATGACATTTTCAATATAAACTTTTATTTTTAAAAAATGGAATAAATTCATCTTTTTTTTTTAAGTTTATAAAAAATTCAACCAAATTTGCATTTTATCACATTTTCATCATAAATAAATTCAAAATAAGGAGTACATTCAATTTGCAAATTATATGAATAGTACTAAATATCTTTTTGCTACTAATACCAAAACTTATAAAATTTTCTATTATAGTATTTTATTGGATTTTTTTATTTTTTTACAGATTATTGGATGTAATCAATATTAATTTATTTTTTTAATATTAAATTAAAAACTTACATAAAATTAGTAAGGGTAAATTATTTATAGGTCCTTGAGATTTTGACTAATATATTCTAGGGTCCCTCTATTTTGAAAATTGTATCATTGGGTCCCTCAGGTTTGAAATATTATACTATCAGGTCCTTCCGTCCAGAATGGACGTTAAGTTTCTGTTAAGTTGATTGGAAATGACATTTTTACCCTTTTACATATTAAACCTAAACTTTTTCATTTTCCAGCCGCCTCATTGTTTTTTCATCTTTCTTCTTCTTCTTTCTTTTTTCTTCTTTCTTTCTTCTTCTTCTTTCTTCTTCTTTCTTCTTTATTCTTCTTCTTTCTTTTTTTTTTCACAATCCATTTTTTCACATGTAGATTTGGAATTTTTTCACACGAAAACGAAAACGCAAAATCAAATCATGAAATTGAAATCGAGTTGAAATCCATGTCTGTTCAAATTCCATGTTCCATTGATTTTTTTTTTTGGGTCTCGGTGCTTTAGATTTGATGTTTTGGTCCTGAAACTATTGGACCTACTCTGCCCTCTGCGTTTGAAGGCTTTGTGATGAAAGATGATGATTATGAATGGATTTCAATTTGTTTCAGTTTGGTTGAAAGACAAAATGAAGTAAAACTCGTAAGCAAACGAAAGACGAAAAGAGAGAACGCCGCCACCACCATCTTCTTCATTTAAGTTTTCTAGGGTTTTCTGTTTGTATGAATTAGGGGAAATTCCAATTTAGGGTTCCTGTTATAAATTGGGGGCTTTAGTTTAGGAATTTTACTTTCTGTAAATTGAGAAAAATTAGAATTAGAGAATTTCTAATTTGGAAATTGTTGTAAACAAGAACATTCAAGCTGTAAAGATTCCGGAATAATTTCCATAAGAAATTGAACTACGATTCTGAGGTTCTTTTCTATTCTGATTTCAGTTCTTTGTTTTATTTTTATTTTCGTTTGAATATGGATCAAATTGTTTGGGAACCAGATTGAAAATCTGAAATTTGAGAAGCATTTTGATGTGTGAAATCATGTGTTGCCATTTCTTTTCTGTAACTTTTGATGGTTGCATCACTGTTTGAACTTTACTTTTGATTTCTGTGTTCCTCTTTCAGCTTTCATCTTTCTCTCATTTTTCTGATTTTCGTTTTTCTGTTTCTCCATTTCCAGTTTGATTTTGCTTCCGTAAATGGGAAGGGAGTTTAAATCAAACCGCTCGATTCGATTCAAATAAACCAAAAGGTAATTTTGTCATTTTGAAAAAAATCGTTGACTTTTTCAGTTGACTAACGCAGTTTCTGGACGGAATGACCTAATAGTATAATTTTTTAAATCTGAGGGACCCGATAATACAATTTTCAAAATAGAAAAACCCAAAAGTATGTTAGACAAAACCTCAAGAATCTATAAATAATTTACCCAATTAGTAAAGTGCTGGGGCAATAGGCAGCAACTTACCTGGAAATATCATTTTTTAATAGACACAAAACAAAACAAAACTCAAAAACCAAATAAACAAGCAAGTCAAAACCTCCTCCGAAGCCGAACACCGATTATGACCGACGACTGACCGTAGGAATTGTATTCCTCTCCCAAAGATTAATTTCTTCAAAACTGATCAAGCCAAAAGCTTCGAATTTTCTCCAAAAATGGGGCTTTTCTCTCTCACAGTCGCGGGTGGTACTTTTATTTTGATCGGTGCATATGAATCTTTATCTTCTTCTCCTTCAAATCTTATTCCGGATTCAATCTCTTCTTTTCCGCTTGATCGAGTTACAAATTCTGTCCAAAAACCCTCAAACCCTATATCACAGTCCTCCTCTTATCTAACGTACGCTTTCGCCGCTGTATTTTCTGTTCTTTTTGCTACTGATTCTCTTATTTCGCTTTTCAACGCCATTAGCACGCACGATCAAATCGGTACGGCTATTCAATTTCAAGTCCTAGCAATTGCTGCACTGTTTTTTTTGTTTTCAATTTTAGGTCTGATATCGAATTTTTCAAATTCTATTCGTTTCTCTTCCTCGCTTCTCGATTTGATCCTTTTATTTGCTTTCGTGGAAGAGTTTTTGTTGTATTATCTGCAAAGAAAGGACCCAAGTGGGATTGAAAACAGGTACTACGATCTTTTACTTGTCCCCGTTTCGATTTGTGTGGTATCAACTGTTCTGGAATTGAAGTCTTGTTCATCGAACAATTACGCAAGAATGGCACGTGGGATTGGGTTGATTCTACAAGGGATGTGGTTTTTGCAAATGGGTATTTCTTTCTACACCAATATGATTGTTCATGGATGTTCTGTACATGAAAAAAGCAGAGGGAATTATACCATAAAATGCAAAGGGCATCCTGAATATCATAGAGCAAGAGGGATCGCTACGCTTCAATTCAATATCCATCTTGCTTTGCTTGTGGTTTTACTTTCAAGTGTCTACTCAATTTTGGTTAAAAAGAACGGGTATCATAACGACTTTACACAGTACAAGCCTCTTGGAGCAGAGATGCAGCAGATGGAGAATAATAATGGGCACTTCACTTTGGATTCTGATGAAGAAGATGAGATTAAAGAAGAAGAGGGCTCAGCAAAGGAGAAGTTAGTAGCTGTAGTAGAAATGGCTGTTAATGGTCATGGCTCTCACAATTGAAGCTATATCTTACAGGTTAATATTGATTTTGTGTATTCTTTTATTAGTTCTGAGGGGAGCTGTTTCATGTTTTATACTTGAATTGCAATAAACTCCTTATATTGATTTTTTATACCTGAATTTTGTGTTTTACTGTCATTTCCTGTTTTTCCTGGTTTATATTTGCTAGAATTAAATATATGCTAAATCATCTGGAAAAATGATGTATCTGTTCAATAATGAGAAGCATAGCATATTTAGATTAGTAAGTTGCTGACACAACTTGTTAGTCTAATCCGTGTTATTTAATATACAATCTGAAAATTATACAGGTAATGGAATGCTAGCAATCCATAGAATATGGTATCATCTGAAAAAATTGGCCTAAATTACAAAATTAATCACTAGCCAATCCATCTAAATGCTTTTTTACGCCACTAAGCACCTGCCTTAGTACCAGTAGTGAATGAAGTGGCAAAGGAAGACTCTGTAAGCTCAACAACCGATTTCAGATGACATGCAGCAGCCTTATCAGATACTATTATCAAGATGATTTTTTTTCAAAATCCAACATAAATCCAGTGCTGAACACTGACCTGAATCGATGAAGCTGAGATCATCGAAACAAATTGTCATCAACTTTCATGGGGATCTTTCACGGTTGTCTCCTGTAATTCTACCTCTTGCGTAGTCTGTTTACCTTCAGTGCTTGTGCTAGAATGGGGTAGACCATAATCACTGGTCACCCCACTACACTCGCTACTAGCAAACTCTTGGCTTTCCAAAGCTAATTTCCTGAATTTATTTAAGTCATCCTTGTATTGGATAGAATTGTAGTTTAAGCTTCCAAAAGAATCATACATCATGCTATGCCCAGGTGTGATTCCATCACTTAGATCATCTAGAGACAGGTTGCCTTCTAGAGCTCGAACTATCTGAAATGAGATTGCAGTAGAACAGTAGTCAACAGGGGTCATAACCCAACATAAGAGAATCAGTTACCATCTATGGACAATTTGGAAATTATTAATAAAGCAAATGAACCTAATTTAGACTTGCTATCACCTGGCCCATTCGTGGTCGAAGCCGTGCTGAATGGCGAATACAAACTGCAGCACATGACATCATTCGACTCATTTCAGTGGAATCATAGTCTTCTAGTTTTGGGTCAACCAAGGCATCGTAGATGCCTTCTTCCAAAGCTTGTTTGAGCAAAGGTCTAGCCTGTGAGTAGATATGAAATAAATATGTTACTTTTCAAGGGAACCTGCCAAATCCAATTAAACTGAAGCCACGATTCCTCGTGATGTTGGACTACAATAGACTATGGTGATATAAATGGTATTTACCCAATCAACTATGCTATCATCAACGTAGGTTTGGCTTCTATCGACTGGTCGGTGCCCAGTAATCAACTCCAAAAGCACAACACCAAAGGAAAAGACATCCGACTTCTCGGAGAGCTTACCAGAAGAGGCATACTCTGGAGCCAAATAACTGCAAATGCAGGAAGAACGGGAGAGAGCAAAAGCTGTTAAAAAATTACTCCATAATAACAAAAATAATTATCAACAAGTAATATGTAGAAACAACAAACAAGTTGTACCCAAAAGTTCCCATCACTCTCGTTGATACATGAGTATCGGTATCCAAAGAATACTTAGCAAGTCCAAAATCAGCAACCTGAAAAACAAAAAGTTTATGGTTGAATACTAAAACTCCACAATGTCAAATAACAACATAAAATGAGTCCTACATTTTCCAGAAATTTTTTACAATATATACCTTTGGCAACCAAATTTCTGAAGGATGTGGAGGTGAATTAAGATTCTCTTCAATAAAATATGAGATTTAACTTCAACGCACATTAGGTGGATATAAAATAGAAACTAGAAAAGTCTGAAAGATTAAAAATTAAATAATTTTATTTTTTTAATTTATACCTTTGCTTCAAAGTTATCATCAAGAAGAATATTGGCTGCCTTGATATCTCGGTGTATGATCTTGGGCCGACCTGGAAATGGATATAACATAAAAGTGAGTGATGCTCAGGGGAACAATGAGTTGAACTCAAAACTTTGATTTCGACCCAACCAAATGGTAAGAATACTCACAGTCTTCATGCAAGTAAGCCAATCCCTTTGCGGAACCTACAGCAATTTTCATTCTCGTTGACCAATCCATAGTTGGTCTCCCCTTTCCTGTGAAGGTAATTATAATTTATAACACGAACATTAACCATCAATGTTAAAGATATATATAGAACCAAAATAAAAAGTCTTTTATAATATATTTATTTCATTCTTAATGTTAGCCCACAAGCTTTGGCTTTATTGTGATAGCAAACTCGTAGTCTCTCCTACAAGCTATTTGAAATCAGATATAGCTCCAACATATAATAATCATCAATTTGTTATTTAAAAACCCTCCCTTAGTTCTATTAAATGTTTTCTTATTAATACACAAGAAGATCATAAAAGAAATGTAATAAGAAAAAGCATTTACCATGTAGATGGAATTCCAAAGTATTATTTGGAACAAACTCGTATACTAGCATCCTCTGGACTCCTGTCATGCAATAGCCAATCAGTGAAACAAGATGCCTATGATGGACTCGAGTAATAATCTCGATCTCTGCCTGAAATTCACGTTCCCCTTGCCCACTCCCAGCTTTAAGCTGCTTAATTGCAACTACTCGACCATCAGAAAGAACCCCCTTGTGGACATAACCAAATCCACCTTGACCAAGAAGATTATCGCTGGAGAAACCATTAGTTGCAATTGATAATTCGCGATAAGTAAAGGTACCCTGTGAAAGACCAAGACTGCCTGGAGATGCTAATGGAAAGGGTTTCTCAAAGCCCAAACTGCCACTTGTTGATTGAGATTCATGATCAAACATCGGCGAGACTCCTGGGGGTGTGGTAGGCCTCGGCAAAGATGTTAATTTATTGTTATTATGTGGATGATGGTGATTGTTTAGTTGCCAATGCAGACCATTATTAAGTTCATCTGCAGAAATGAAAAGCAAATTAAGCAAATATAACAATATATAAAGCAATAGCTAGAATAAAAAATTGCTTAAATCTTATAAGTGTATCAATGGCATAATTTAGCATTCTTGAGTAAACTAAAAACTTGTCAGCTTAAAAAACCCAAAACACAACACAACAAACCGGAAATAAAAATAATAATGAAAAATCCCAAACTTGTAAAAACACAAAATTAGCAAGAATCAAGACTCTAAACCACCAAATTCGAAACATAATTAAATTAGCAGTAAATATAAACATCAATCCAAGTATGTATTTCGAACCTTTAGATGGTCGACTTTCAATTCCCTCACCTTCCCTTCTCTTCTTCCTCATATAAAAGAAAAAGCAAATGCCTACCGCAATCAGTACAATGATTGCTCCAAGTGCTGCTCCAACTATGAGTCCGGCTAGAGCCTCCCGAGACAATCCAGGGGGCTTTGGAGGCTTAGGCAACAGTGGACCTCCCGGGATCGAGCCATTCGTAGACACCGAGCCATTCGTAGACACCGGCGAAGCTGGAAGAGTGACTGAGTTGGTGTCCGGTGGGGGCGACGAGGCTGTTGTGTTGGTCGCAGGAGAAGCTTCCGGTGACTGCGAAGACATAGTAGCAATTTCTCCGCAGTAAGTTTAGAGAGAAAAGAAAATGAATGATTGAATTTGAATGAGGATATTCACATTGGATTGATGGAAGTAGAGAGCCGATGAAGAAGAATGAAGATATGGACCCACTCGCATGACAGTGAAACACACAAACGCCGTCGTTTCATCTGGTTTAGACGTCCTTTTCACGGCCAACAACGCGTTGCCAATATTTTGAGTGATGTTGATAGAGTTTGGCTTCAGCTTCTTCCCAACTTCGAGAATTGTATCAAAATTTCCTTACTAAAAGGGGAAACTTTATTTGGGATCCTCCTAGTTTTCATAATAAATTTTTAGGTCCTTAATATTTTTACCCAGAGCTCCTTCCGTTTAAAAGTTAGCCTAACCAGCCACGAAAGTCAAATTGTGTTGTTATTCTTTTTATAAAATTGAGCGAAACGAAAACATCTATTCTATATGTGCTATATGTTTAAATTGCACAATGGCCATTATATTATATGTTTGGTAACGCCCAAGAAATCAGCGATCACGGTGATATATATAATAGCTAGAAATAAATAAATATTTTAGAGAAGGACAAAAAAAATTTTGAAAAAAAAAATAAAATCTGCTTTGTAAAATTCTTTGTAGGTCTAATAAGGATCCAAATTATTGAAATAAATAGAGGGCTAGTAGAATTTATTAGTTAGTCGATTCACAAAGGTGTGAACTAATTGAAAATGGTCTAGCTTTTGACTTATTGTTCACAAGGACCATAGTTCATAGGTCCATGCTACCTCTTTTTTCCACTCAATTGCGGAAAAATTCAAATGCACATATAATTTCTGATGTAATGATATATGAATCTTCCTACATGTATTTCTTTTAAATTATGTTATAAAACTATATTTTTAAATTTTAATTAATGGCAAGTGCAATTGCTATCGATCTAAATGCGATGGTTGAAAATTTTAAAATGTAATATTCTCTCAACTGTTTTTAAAGTCATTGTTTTTTATGATTAAATAAAATATAAAAACGCATATTTTTCAACCATTGTATTGTATCTTGTATATATATATATGCATTATACATATATTTGTAAAAAATAAAATCCAATATGCATTCTTATATAGTAAATTATTACTTCCTGGATTCCACTTTTAAAGTGTTAAAAAGTTTTAGTTAATATAAATAAAGGTAATAGATATATTAAAAAAAAAAAAAAAGGTGAGTGATACTAAATTACTCAAAAATGAGTTGGCTCATTTTAGTAAAATATATAAGACAGTTAAGATGGAACAAATGAGCATAATGATCAAATTTATAAGATTGCTTGTTTAAAAGATAAATAAATATTTTTTTTATAATGGCCAAAAAATTAAAAAAAAATATATATATACGTAATAATACAAAAATCAACTTCAAATTCTTCTTCCTAAATTTTAAATATTTTGAATGCTATATTAACATAATGTGAATCCAACAGAATATATACCATAAAATCAACTAAAATAAAATAAAATAAAAACGTGTGAACTAGTTGAAATCTGCTCTCAGATTTTCTTCTTGAAAAGGATCAAATTTTTATGACATCTACTTTTCCCACTTCAATACGAAAAAAAAAACGTTGACCAATTAATCATGAATTCATTATAAATTAATAAAATAATACTAGTAATTAAGTTTATAAATGAATTTATTAATGTTTTCGGATCACTAGTATAGTATGTTTTAGCTTTCCTTAATCAGTTTACTTAGGAGGGAAAAAAGAAAAGAAACATATTAGCTTGGTTTATTGATAGCCTCTCTTACTCACTTCAATCATACTGCATATATTGATTGAATTTTATTTCCCCTTTTTCCAAATGCACAACATGTCTGTCTTTACCGTACTTAATAATCGTCAAACAAAATGTTTTGAGTTCGATTCATACAAATCACATTATTAGCACCAATTTAATGTTTAATGTAAATTACATGGTTAACACTAATTTAATACTATAAGAAGAGTTATCCGTATCGGTCGACCCTCATCACTCACTCTTATATGACAACATCATACATTAACTTTTCAAAAGCATTACTTTAAACTTGAACTCTTGGTTTGCTTATTTTTATTGAAACTAATAATTAACTTCTAATTCAAAATTCGATCCAAATGTAAAACATAAAATAAATGAGCCAAACTCACTAATTTAGTATTTTGAGTGGCTATTACAAGTTAAGGTTGTGTGAAAATATTAATTAATTTAGTAATACTGTGATATAATTTTTCTCAAATTAGTTACAAATATTTTATTTAATTATAACTAATTAATAATTACTATAATATTATTTGAACTATTATAAAAGTTGAAACATTTTTTAATGAAAGCTTACCTATATTTATATTAAATTCAATGATCATAATAATGACTTATTACTAAAATTAAAAGAATTATTATGAAATGACACATAAGTATTTCAATGCTAATATTGTGCAAACTCATTTTCTTATTTCTTTGAAATATAAATATATATATATATATATATGTTATAGATAAATGGATAAATTTAAAATAATGAAATTTATTATAAGTTCTAAAATTTTTTTTTCTCCTTTCCAAACATGTAAGCGTAATATTTTTAAAAGTCAAAACTAAAAAAATTATATTTCATAAAAACGTTATTTAAACAATTAAAAGTTATATAAAAAAATATTTTACGAAATATTAAAAAATAACGTTTAACCGATTAAAATGCTAAAAATTATCTTCCAATCAATGGGAACACAATAATCAGTTGCACATATAATTACAGACAAAATGGTTACTGCAAAAAGCATTCATTTATTCAAAGTTCTAAAATACAACAACATTATAATGTACTTTTCAATTTATTATTGGTAAAAGTACTTATTCCTCACGCATTCAACTTTTATCATTATAAATAACCCCATACACTTGTATGTGAAAGTCCATTTCCTCAATTTTCACAATTTAATCATAAATTTTAACAAAATACATAAAAAATTTTGTAAATATTTTATTAAAACTTAGTATAAAATTTAAAAAAGTGAGTAAAATTTTTTTTTTCAGAAAACGATTAAAATCAATTTCCATGAAAAAGTAAACTTTTTATTTTTTTTAGTTAAAGATGAAAAAGTAAAGAGATATTTTGAAACTTTTTACTTTTTTGAAGCTGAAAAAGACGGAGAAATTTTTACTTGTTTCTCAATGACTTCAACTTGACGAATTACCAAGCCTCCCTTCCAACGGCCGCTCCACACTTCATACAAACCGAAATAGAGCTTGGTGTCATCGGACTTGGAGTTAGCCGGAACGGAAACTTCAACAGTGAATAGTTGTTCATCAATTTCACTGGATTGATTTAAATTTGATGGTAAAGTAATCTTTTTCCATTGGGGGTTTCCGTTCTTGCCTATTTTAGCCATCAGATAAATGGGGCATCCATTCCAACCAAAAGCTCCTTCTTTCATTTCAACTTTCATTTTAACCAGATACGACGTTCCTTTTGCTAAATTCTCATCAACTGACCCTGTTACTTCAAGCCAACAAACCTGTAACAGCTCTGCGTAGTCGCATTCTCTGTAATAATCCACAATAGTAACACATACATTAGGATATCCATTTAACATTTAGAGATATTTTTTAAACATAAACATTTAGAGATCAAAATCTTTCAACAAATTTTCATATAATTTTTGAAGTTTTAAGCAATTAAAGCGATAAATATTCCTTAAAATAGATTTCAGGAGAATATGTAGGGTTTATAAAGGACTAACTTCTTTTATTCTTTAGCATAAATCTTTAATAAACATAAGCAACCATTTCTTGGTTAGAAAAAAAAAACATTTGACATATTTTCTCTAGTTAAAATATTAACAATTATTTTTTAAATATTTAGTAAAATAATTTTTAGAATAATTTTTAATTGTTTAAATATAAACTTTTAACATTTTATAAATAATTACTAAAAACAGTTAAATGCTACATAAACAGCCAATAAAAATAAGCCCTAACTAAACATAAATAAGCAAAAATTTAGAATCTTACGATTTCCAATAGCGAGGGTCTTTACCCCATATGATGTTAAGTGCTCCAGGTTTGAACGTCCAGCTTCTTGAACCCTACAATTGTGAGAACTGAACTCGTTAATCAATCTAATATTATTAATAAAATTTAAAAATTATACACAAACAAACCTCAGGCTTGAATACTAGTTTGGGGTCAGCATCTTGATGTGGTTTTGATTGCATGTTGAAAAAATGAGATGGAACTACATGCTCAATTGCCTCAACATTGCCATCTTTTTATATAAATCTTTACTTGTATGCTCAAGGAAAGAATATAATTTCAAACGAATAAATTTTGTAAAAGCATGATGGCTTTCTTTATTTTGGTGGCTAAAAGAATCAAGCAAAGAATAGCATAAAAAACTTTTTACTTTTTTAAAGTCAGAATAGGAAGTGCCTAAGAGCTATATTTCAATACCTATCTTGGAAAAGTATATGTTCTTGCTCGCATTTGCTGTTGTTTGCAAGCAAATTTTTAAATTAATTCATCAGGAAAATGGTTAATAAATAACAATTTTTAATAAGTCTCACATATTTTTAAATATTAAGTAAATTTCATTTTCATTTCCAAATCTAAATTTACTATTTTTTTAATGTATTTGGCTATTGCGTCTATTATATTATATTAGTGGATACTAATTTAAAATTTTCTTAAAATACAATTGAAAAACTGTCATTTGTTAATTTTTTCCTTTATTTTAATAAATTTGAATTTTTAACTTTATTTTTTTACATGATTAAATTAATAAAAGTTTAATTTGAAATTTTAATATATAGTTTGTATCATTATTATATATTTTAATAATTCTTCCAAATTTTATTTTTTTATTCATGCAATTTTCTCCAGTGTTTGTGTTCATTTTTTTTTCTTTTTTTAAAAAAGACGTGTCTCTGCGTCTGTGCAATGGAGAATGTGAGCAAATATATCGTCCCTTTCGGTTCTTAATCCTAATATTAACTGCAATGGTCCTCCTTGGCCCCTCACAAAAGTAGCAGCCTCCCCCAAGTGCCCAAATGGGTCCAGTTCATTGAATCGCAGTGGGCATAGATCCTTTAAATCAAAATCGAAATGATTCTTGTTTGTTCAGATTCCAATTTTATTTTCATGGTTTTTTCATTTTAACCGTTGAACAATTTTTGATTGACTTCTAGGGGGTTTCTTCATCATTTATTCCTGTTTCTCACTGGTTTTGAAATTAAATAATAGAGAAAATCACACCAAAATTGATTATACAACTAAATTAACCCCAAATTTGTGAAGAAATTTGTCCTTCAAGATATCATGTAGTTGTTTTTTCTCTAATTTTTACATTTTGTCAACTAAATATGTCATAAAAATTTGTGTTAGCTACAAATTTTTTCATAATTGTTCATCCTTTAACTTTATAAATTAGTTTTTGATAGTATAATTACCAAGTAAATATGCAATTTAAACACCATTTGATTCACTATTGATTTATTAACATTTTCAAAACTAATATTATATTTGTAATATTAACTATTTCAATTTTAAATTTTTTATTAAAATTAAAATGTCTAATTTAATATGTGGTTCTTTTTCAGAACCGATTGGTAGTTACGAATTTTTACGAACGGTGCCAGTTCTAAAATTTTAAGGAACTGTAAATTAGATGCTGATGTCAGTTTCTACTAAAGAATCGAAACCGAACGGTATATCCTCTAGTTTTTTTTTTATTTTGACAAAATGATTAAAGTATCTAACGATTTCAAAATAAAACTAAAAAATAATACTATTAAAAATTAAAAGACTAATTTATCAAAAACACCTAGAACAAATTATAATTTACCCTTATTTTAAAAAAAAATAAACATTAATACCTTGAATTAAATTAATAATTGAGAACAGTATTGCCTCAATCATTTAGAAGTGTATCATGTAAAATTGAGGATGGCAAATCAAACATCTGTCCTAACAATCATAGAAGAGAATGCAGAAGTGATATGCTAATTGGGCTAAAACATGTGCCATACTGTTATCTCTATTATCTCTAATTATAGCAATCAAACCCACATTTTGTGTACCAGGATCAAGTGACAGAGCAACATCTGTGTTCATATTTACTCATACAGCCGAGCCCGGAGGAGGTTTCCACCTAACATCTCTTATGTTCTTCGGCTCACAACAACTGCTTATATATTATATATTCATTGTACATCTTTATCACCAGCTTCACATTGCAGATTTCAAAAATCCATAAGTTCCTTGTAATTTTGTAAACTAAATATACCAATAACAACATTATTGTCAACTCCACTTGTCTAACTCTGTCTATTCACATATCTAGGAACCAAAACACAATTCCTGTGAACCCAACTGTAATAGTAGTTGTGAGATTTTCACATCCTCCTGCATAAAAATAAGATTGACCCAATTATATATTTTCAAAAATTGAATAAACTTGGTTTCTTTTTTTTTTTTATTTTACATGTATTTTAAAAAAATTATAATATTTTATCATTTCATTATTTTTTCTGTTAAATTTTGTGAGTTTTCGTATTTTTTTTATAAAAAACAATAGAAATTGACTATTATATATGAATTTGAAATTAAGGATTTCTAAAAAATTATCTTGTTTATTATATTAATTGTCATAATTATCCATAATAATTCAAATATAATATTTTATATGATAAATTTAGTTATATATATATATATATATATTTATTTATTTATTTACTTGTCAAATAAATGCTAAAAAAATATAAAAAGAAAAAAGAAAGGAAATTTTAAAGAAAGTAAAAATAAAACTATTTATTACTATTCCAATTTTAATATTTTATTAGTTAATTTTGCAATTTATAAGGTGAAATATCAGATGCAAATATTATGTTTTTTTTATATATATGATTATTCTAACTATAATTCTATCTATAAATGTATAATTATTATTATTTATGGACGAGTTTTGGGACAGCGTCGGTGTGGTTCTAGGAAAAGAACCAGTATCAGCACCTAAAATTAAAATTTTCGGTTTTGGTATGGTTTCATTTTACTGGTTCTTTTTCAGTTTCAATATGGTTCTCAATATCGGTTGAGGGACTTAAGAATTAGCGGTGGCCATGGGCCGGGTTGGCCTGTTCGGCCCGCCTGGCCTAGCCCGCCAAAAGTCCAGACCGGCCTGCCATTGAACCAGAACCGGTTGAACCGTGACCGGAAACGATTGGTAGGCAGGCCAGTTCAGGTTCAATGTTTTTTCGAACCGTAACCGTTACATTGCCGAACCGTTCAAATCGTCAATTAACCGTTAAATTAAAAAAAAAAGGCGAATCGCTAGTTAACCTGCCTCCGAACCGGCGGTTCGGCGGGCCGGTTCCGGTTCATCTCCCCTTCGAATCGTGGCACGGCGGACCGCGGCCCGGAACCGGACCGGCCCGTCCCGTGACCACCTCTATTGAGAACCATGCACGGCCCCTAAAAAAAGTTAAAGTATCAAACTGAAATTTTATTAAAATGACCAAATTGAAGTTCATTTTGTTAAATACAGTGGTGCTCGAATGAAGTTTTTGTCGGAATTCAATCTCTAGAACCAGAAATTTTGATATTTTAATAAAGTTCATTTTGTTAGTTTAATGAATTTTCCACAGACAAAATATTTAAAAAGTCACAAAATATAAATAAAAATTTGTTTAATTTATTAAAATAGAAAAATTAAATTATAATTAATCCAAAAAATAAATTAAAGTTGAAAATGAAAAAAGGGAAAATAAACTATGACTACTAACTAGATTAGACGTGGCTATGAGCCGGTTCGGCCCGGCCGGCCCGCCTGAATCAGCCCAACCCGTCGAAAAACCGTAACCTGAACCGGCCGGAGGATGAGACAGTTCAAGAAATTTTGGAACCAGAACCGTGAACCGGATTTGAACCGTCAGTTTCGCCTCCCAAACCATCAGTTAACCGGCCGGCCACCGAACTGGCGATTAACTGCAAACCGCTGGTGTACTGGCCCCACACAGTTCCAATTCCACTCCTTGAACCTTGGCCCGGCGAGCCGAGGTCCGGAACTGGCCCGGCCTGTGGCCACCTCTAGACTAGATTGACTTTTCTTTTTTTTTCCAAACTATGACTAGATTGTTTTCCGTAAGCATAATTTTAATTTATTTATTAAGTTAATGGCAGTAAACCGTACATTGAGAAATTTAATATTTTACCAAATCAGTACACACTTTGGCAGATCAAGCAATCAGCAAAACAGGAGTGGTTGATTAATTATTTGAAACAAAAAATAACCCCCCAAACCGAATAAATAAAATATTAATATTAATTAATTAGTTAATAGAAAAAAGAGAGCAATTACAATTTACAAAAAGAATTAGGAAAGAAAGTTATACAGAACTCTTGGGAAAAGAGAAAAGAAAGAAACAAATGTAGTCTCTCGCACACATACGCCAACAAGCAAAAACCTAACGGTCCTCGCGTTGAATTCTCAATTCCCGTTTTCTCATTAATGAATTATACGATTCTCCTAATTTTCTCTCTAACCAAACACCGATTTCTCCTTCACTTCTGTCCAATTTTCCCTATTTCTATTTTTAGTTTCACATTCTTTGATTCGGTTCGATTTTTTAAACATTTATCGCCGCGATCGTTTGTGTAGAGAAGAGAGAAGTAATGTTCAGATTAAGACTATGATTTCTTGATTTGCTTTCCACCTTAGCGGTTGGAAGAATCGAAGAGATTTTGTTTTTGCTTCGGTGAATTCGAAAATGAGCACGCCGAGGCAAGTGACTGTACGGGACCTAGTGGATGAAGCGAAGAAGAGGATCGTCTTTTTGGTTATTTGTGTTGTTGGATTGTCTTATCTATTGTCACGTAAGTTTCATTTCTCCTTTTATGGATTAGAGTTGAGATTAGTGTTCGTTTTGTTTGAATTTCAGTTCAGAACCAGTTTGATTTAGTTCTTTTAATCGTGGCACTCATTTCTGCTTGTTAACAGTATTGAGTTTCTGGAAGATATCACTTGTCATAGTGAGTGTTGAAGTTTAGTTTCGAATTCTACTTTGGATAGTGAATCTATTTATTGTTTTTCCAAAGTTGGATTATGAGTTTTGTGCTATAGTTTTGTCTCCGCATTGCCATCTGAAGTTGTTTAGAACTGAACTACTTATATTTGGAACCTAGCTCTGCTGGTTTCTAATTGAGATACACACTCTAGATTTGATGTGGCACCTGTTTAATGTGAATGGAGTTGGAATGAGGCTCTTAATATTAAATTAGGTAGAAGAAACTTTCATCAAATGTTTCAAGTTTGGTCTATTTCTAGTCTAGTTAAATCTAATCTTGTTGGCACAAGAATAAGCAAGCTTCATTTGGAATTTGGAAATGTATTGCATTTTCGGATTTCTGTAAGTTTGTTACAGTACAACTGAATGCCAACCATAAAGGCAAAAAACCTCCAGTTCTGGTTTTTTGTTTCATTCACTTGGATAATTAACTTTGCCCAACATATACTGTTTAAAATCTTGTTGCTTTACTTGCCTATCATTGCAACTTTCAATTGGTTTTCTGTTGTTTTTAGTGACAAGCTCCTCAGTTTTGGTCAACTTGCCTGCTGCTGCGTCCTTAATTGTTCTCCTTCGTTATTTCTCCCTGGATTATGAAATGCGGAGGAAAGCAACTGCATACAACAGCAAATCTTCCTCAGCAGATGCATTGCCTCAACACAACTCTTCTACTGCTACTAGGGCTCTTCAAAGGCCTGACTGGAGAAGAAAAGTGAAATCCCCTATTGTTGAGGATGCAATCGATCACTTTACTAGACGTTTAATTTCTGAGTGGGTGACAGATCTGTGGTACTCTCGCCTAACACCTGATAGACAAGGTCCAGAGGAATTGGTGCAAATGGTGAATGGTGTTCTTGGAGAGTTTTCAAGTCGCATGAGAAATATAAATCTCATTGACCTTTTGACAAGGTTACTAACCATTCCTGATCAATGCCATTTTATTTCTTTTACTTCTCTTCCCCAGGTTATTTATGTGGGAACTAATTTTCTAGGATGGCAGGGATCTTACTCATCTTGTCTGTACACACTTGGAGCTTTTCCGAGCTGCCCAAGCGAAGATTGAAAAGCACCAATCTGGATTGTTGTCTATTGAACAGCGAGACAAGGAACTCCGAAATGTTCTGGCTGCTGAGGACAGATTGCACCCTGCTTTATTTTCTGCTGAAGCACAACACAAGGTTGTTTACCACTGTTTTATGTAGTGAGTTTATGCTAAATATGTTCAATATATTGGTATTCATAGCAATGTCATGTGATTTATTCATAGATTTCATCTACTCTCTCGTATATGGAGCAATAATCTTTCCATTTATTCTCAGGTTTTGCAGCATGTGATGGATGGTGTAATATCTTTTACATTCAGGCCTGAAGATCTGCAGTGTTCTTTCCTTCGTTATATGGCGAGAGAACTTCTTGCATGTGCAGTGATCCGACCAGTCTTGAACTTAGCGAGCCCAAGGTATTTATTCCTTTTATTTGCATTATAATTTTGTTCTGCGTTATTATTGTTGTCATTTTTTCTCTTCCAAAATTTTGGACAGGTTTATAAATGAAAGGATTGAAATTTTTGTCATTTCTAAGGCTAATAAAGGAATTGCTGACACTCAAGAGGCGCTGCAATCCAAATCTAATGTATCTTCAAAGATCTCATCTGATCAATTTTCAAGGATTCTTGATCCTACTGTTACTGGTGTTGAACTTGTGCAGTTTAAAACTGATCAGTCCAAAAGTGGGGGACTTGCACCTGAATCAGATACTGTGAAAGGAACCCAAAAAGATCCATTGCTTTCGATTGATACTCGATCTTCTCGATGGAGTTCGTTGCCATCAAACTCACAAAATAAGGATGGAGGAGGGATTCAACGGTATCGTTCAGGAGGAGAATGGGGTGAGGTGCTGGATGTGCTTTCTCGTAGAAAGACTGAAGCCCTCGCTCCAGAAAATTTTGAAAATATGTGGACAAAAGGAAGAAACTATCAGAAGAAAGATGGTCAAAATCAAGTAAGTGAGAAAGTCTCGCAGAATCCTTCTGTAAGCAACTCTGCTAAAGTGAATCCGTCAAGTGTGTCTGAACACAAGGAAAAGCATGGAGTAAGCAAATTTGATTCAGCATCCAATGGCCGGGTTCTGCATTCTGATCAATCTATAGTTGGAAACACACACTGTCAAACAACTAAGAACTTGGCAAACCATTCTTTATATACTTTATATCATGAAGATGAAGAGGAAGACCTCTTGCAGGCAGATGAGGTTGAATCAGGTAGCAATAGTCCTTACACTTCTGAAGAGGAAGATCCAAGCAGCATTACAGGTCTTGATGACCCTGGAACTAAAGTTTGGGATCGTAAAACAAATAGAAATAGAGCAGTTTCCCCAATTCATCATCCGCTTGAAAATTCTGAACGCCATTCTACAAAGAAGGCAAGTAGGGGACAGATTCGTTATGATAGATCATCTAGCATGGAGCTTGGCAGGAAAAGGTCAAGATCGAGCACTCAGAAGGTGAATGTTTGGCAAGTGATTGAAAGGACAAGTTTCCCATCTGGAGATGGGCAGGATATACTTGGTTCAAAAGGACATGCTAAACTTTACGATTCTGATGATGATTACGAGGTTGATGATTTGAGTAGAGTTCACAGTGGAGCAACGGCTAGTTCATCTGCAAGTCCTACTTATGTTCCAGAAAGTCATAGTTCAACTGTTTATAGCCTAAAAAATTCAATGATGGTAGATTCTTTTTTTAAGTTGAGATGTGAGGTAATGTTCTTGAAGACCTAATGCTATATCCATCTTCTTTTCATTTTGTTGGAATATGAAGAAAATGTAATCCTATTCGCAGGTGTTGGGTGCAAATATTGTGAAGAGTGCCTCCAGAACATTTGCTGTTTATTCCATTTCTGTTACAGATGTAAACAATAATAGTTGGTCTATCAAAAGAAGGTGCTTTGAATTTCTTTGTCTAATTATTGTTTCACTTTTCATTGCTCTCTTATGAAAAACAGTTATTCCATGCTTGTGGTTATTTAATTTTCATACATAGAACAAGCCATATTTGTAATTTATAACTTTAGAACTTTTTGGCTTTTGTAACTGAACTTCATTCTTGATAGGTTTCGACATTTTGAAGAGTTGCACCGGCGTCTAAAAGAGTACTCGGAGTATAATCTTCATTTGCCACCAAAGCATTTTTTTTCAACAGGTTTAGACATGCCTGTCATTCAAGAACGGTGCATATTACTTGACAGATATCTGAAGGTTGAACATTTATTTTTACTTGCTGTTATTGAAGTTTAAGGAACTGGATAAAGGAAATTTTTTTTGCTTAAGGGTTTCAGAATATACAAGGGTTTTAAGTGTATCTTTTTCCTTCTTAAATGATTAGCATGCTTTAGTTAAATAATAAGAATTTGGACCTATGCTCTTGTATTGGATTAGCAATGTGAAATCATGATTTCCATTTAGTTCTAGATTCTAGGTGTCTGTGCCCCTGCCTTCTATTTTCACTGACTGCCTGGTTTTTTTATCTGTCCTTTTAATTTGCTTCTGTTCTTTCAATAACTGTTTCGTGTCTTTATTTCTCAGAAGCTGCTGCAACTTCCTAGAATTTCTGGATCTATTGAAGTTTGGGACTTCCTTAGTGTTGATTCTCAGGTTTATATTTTCTTTTGGATTGTTTGTGGAATATATTCCTTCATTTAATATTGTTGTTCTGATGAGGATGGTTTTGTTGTTTGACTTTGTCTTTTCCGTTTTATTTCTCATCATGGTTATTTTGTCATGCAGACATATGTCTTCTCAAATTCTTTCTCTATTATAGAGACATTGTCAGGTGGAGCATGTGAATTCAAAATGTTACATTTTATGGGTTTGTTTCATTTGTTTTCATCATTTCATTTTTTTAACTGTGCAGTTGGCCTTCATGACAAGCCATCTGAAAAGAGTAAAGAGGTTTCAAGTTTTACTGGGCCTGTTATAAGTTCCTTGCCCAATAAGAAGGAACAGTTAGTCACTGACCAGAAGGAATCTGCAGTACAGGCAAAGCATAATGTTTTTGCGGATGGGGTAAGGATGAGTCCAAAATACACATCTTATTCTCCAGGTAAAGAGCTTGGCAAAGAGTTTGGAAAACCACCAGAGAATTCAGACAGTAATTCAGATACTCGAGAAAATGCTTCATCTGTCAGAAGTTTAGAGAATGCCAAGGGAAGACAGAACGGGTTAGACTCAACCTCAGAATCAATTTGTGATGCTGCCTCTGATCCTCGCCTCCCAGCTGAGGTAAGATACAGTTCAGTTGTCATGTATGTTAATGTTTAATTTTTCCTTAGACTTTGTAGTAGTGTCTCTGGATGATGTGATTCTTAACCTTAATCTTGTTATCATATGTGCTCTGGCAAAAAAGCTAAGTGCAGAAATATTTTCTGGGTGGGGAAGGAGGTTAGATATAAAAGAATGGGGTAGGATTTAGGGTAAGTCCTACCCCAAGGCCTACTCCAGTTAGTTACAAGATTAAGAAAAAAAGAGAGTGTCTAATTTTGTTCTTATTCTTGCAGTGGGTGCCGCCAAATTTAACTGCTCCCATATTGGATCTGATAGATGTCATTTTCCAATTACAAGATGGGGGATGGATCAGGTACTCAATATATTCCAATGTTTGGAATGAACATCTTTTTGTTTTATCCTGAACTGTTATCTCACCAAATGAAGGTCCTAATTTGTTGTGTGAATATGAGCTGCTAAAGACTAGTAATTTATGTCCAACAGGAGGAAAGCATTTTGGGTAGCAAAACAACTTCTGCAGCTAGGGATGGGTGATGCTTTAGATGATTGGTTGATAGAGAAAATCCAGCTTCTGCGTAATGGTTCAGTGGTTGCTTCAGGGATCAAGCGGGTGGAACAGGTAATACTCTTTTACTTCGTTCTTCATTTTGTAGTTTTTTTTTTTTTTTTGACAATATTCTACAATCTCTCTGTTATTTAATGTACATTTGGAAGTGCTTTTATTATGTCTTGTCTCCTTTTCATGAATAAAATTACCGGTCTAATAAATTGTTGATTTGTGTTCTTTTGCGGTGTTACATTTTATCATTCAAACTCCAATCATTCAAGCTGCAATTACAGAGTCTATATGATCTTGTAAAAGTTGACCCCTGGTTTTAGATTTATTTTTAATGCTGATAAACTTGAATACCAAACTGAACCATCAGTAGGAAAGATCCCCAATTCAATCTCTCTTTCTCTTCATCTCTCTACCTATCCGTCTCTCTTTATGTGCATACTTGTTTTCCTGGAGTGTTTTTTGGCTGCTTCATTTAGATTTTAGGCATCAAACTTTACCTGCAAATTTTGGGAGAATTTAGATTTGTTAAGCATTATCCTTATTGGTTAGTACTGATAACATGTTGCTTGTAATTCGAAAAGATACTTTGGCCTGATGGAATATTCATTACCAAACATCCAAAGAGAAGACAACCACCCACAACTAATGCATCCCTTGGCTCGCCTCGTGGCCAACAACCCACAGGTATATCTTCACCTAAAGTGAGTTCACCTGAGAAGCCCGCTGAAATATCTTCACCTGGACCGAGTCACGAGCAGCTAAAGCAAGAAGCAGATAGGCGTGCTAAATTTGTGTATGAGCTGATGATTGGTAATGGCATTTATACATCCCATGTTTTTGGTGTTTATCATCTGCATTTGGCAGCAATATTTTCAAGTGTGGATGCGGAAAATTTTGGTGTGCTAATAAATGCTACTTTTGCAATGCAGATAAAGCCCCAGCTGCTATTGTAGGTCTTGTTGGTCGGAAGGAATATGAACAATGTGCTAAAGATCTCTATTTCTTTCTTCAGGTAACTTTGCTTTTTGAATTGAATTGGAAAGTCTTTACATATGTCTTAAAACATTAGTGGTCCGGTGATATAAAAATTTATGTTTTGCCTTCTGTTAGATATTTCAAATAGATTTCAATTTACATTCTCAACTTGCTACAATAATTTGGGTGAAGATAGGCATAAATTTTCCTGTTAGCCCTGCGGTAATCGTATAGGAAATCATTGATTGGTTTTCCTTCTTGCAGTCATGGTTTACAAGTAGTTTAACCAAGTAACAATGGCTTTGCTTTTCATGCAGTCTGCAGTTTGTTTGAAGCAACTGGCTTTTGACCTTATCGAGCTACTGCTTTTGTCTGCATTTCCAGAACTGGATTATGTGTTCAGGCAGTTGCACGAGGAAAAGCATAGGTTTGGTGAATTTGATCCAAACATGTAAATCTCAAGTCATCTCCAGAAAATACAGAGTATTGAACACCTCAGCAGCCTTTTTGTTTTTTTAAACCTTCAGGTATATTGGGAAAAATTTTTCTGTTGCTTTGATTTTCTTTTTCCTAATGTATCTTTTTGATTGGCAGTGTCAAAATGAGTTGACACCATAGTTCAAGTTTGCTTCTTATTTGGCATATTGAGGAAATTGTATGTAAATTTTGAGATTAGTGGAAATATTCAATGGAAAAGGCCTCTTTTACTATATTTTTATGACAGTTCTGGTTACACCATATAGAAAACTGCAATAAATCAAAATGACTTCTTCCCTTCCTCTTCTCTCTTACATATCTTCTTCTTTTCCTTCTCACTACTGCCGACCGGCAGAGACACCGCCGGCCACACAACCACCATCTTCTCAGGCACCAGCTTCCTCTTCTTTTCTTATTCTTTTTCTTCTTTTGGCAGAGATCATATAGAGAGAACTTTTTATCTTCATAGCTGCCACAACGAAGCTCAGACCAGTGAAACTAGACAGTCATCTCCTAGCACTTATCATAACTTTTTCATTGATACTCATAGCTTCACCAATATGTTGCTGGAGAGGAAAAAACCGGTGGTTGAATCGGGTCGGATTTGAAGGCTAAACGGGTTGTAATGTTGACTCTTTCTTCAGATTTCTCTGATTTTGTTAAAGCATGGAGTTGTTACTTGCAGTGAGTGTGGATTCGGATATGAAAGCCATTTCAATGGGAGATAATGATGATGATTATAGACATGGAGGAGATGACGGTGGTGGTATTGATCAGACGTGGGAAGAAGATAAAATGGGAAAGAACTTATTTTTATTTTATATAATAGTAATGATAATATTAATATGAAAAAAAAGGAAAGAACTAATGATATAACGGATAACAGATTATATAATAATTTAAAAATCTGACCCATTTATTTTATACAAAAGCAAATTTTTAAAAATAATAAAATTATGTTTTAGCAGTTTAACATTTGGCTCGATTAATTAAGTGTTCAACTAAAATCGAATAGCATATCCAATTTCTCAGCGACCCTACCGCAAAACAAATAGTACTTGAAACCAAGTTACAGTAATTCCAAATAAAGAACAAACAGTTCTACGCTTTTGATATCATATATTTCACATTCACCTGTCATAAACTAACACAGTACCTTACATTACCGTCCAAGTAGATGAATCCTCTGCATAAACCACGGCGCTCTAGTTTTAACTTCTGTGAATACAAATTATGATTTCTACAAGATTTCGATACTCCACCAAATAATAACCAAATTATAAAACTATTATGCATTTCAAGAGATAAATCACACAACTAAATTTGAAGGGTTGGGCATAGATAACAAAGGCCTCCATCAAAATCAAAACGGCTACAAATCAAAACTAAAATTGATTGAATAATGTCAAAAAGTGAACAATATAGATCAAATTGTATCCTCATGCAAACTTGATTGTTCAAACACATTGCTGATGACTAAAAATCTATAACATAGTACTCAAATTCCGATCAAAATGACTTTCAGAAGTTAAGCAGTTGCAGCTGCTGCTGCTCCCTTCTTCCTTGGTGCTGCTTGAGTGCCTGTATGATAAAAGAGGAACTCAGTCAAAATACACAAAACAAGGAATCTACAAGACGTGTGTAGAACGAAACAAAGAGAGAACAATGGTTGACAATAAGCAAAAAAAACAGCATTCCGAAAAACCAACATAGAAGAGGGAATTTTCACAAACCTTCTCTGAATCCACTCTTGAACCTGCGAGGGACATGGCGGAGATACCTCATCCTTCCGGTTCCAGTCGTCTTTCTTCTAATAGCCTTCACACTCCAGTTGTCTAATAATCAACATTAACAAAAAAAATCTCATTTACAAACCAAGTTGCACATAGACAGTACTTAAAAGGTAAAGAAAGTATAGTTCTACTAACATAGTTAGGGACAATCCAAAAGGTTCAAAAGTAATGGACTCGACTAAATTGATGAATCATTAACAAAATTGTATCAATAGAAAATATGGGGAGTGACCCCCATTTTCACCTATTCGAGCACATTAAGATAAAGATATAAAGCATTCAGGCATAGTATGACAACAAATCAGTGGCATGCAATAATAGCTTCAGAATACTTGCCATTAGCGCTCCACCCAAATTAAACCATCAATTGTGGATAAAAAACTGATCTATATATGTTCAAGAGCTATACTAACAGTAAATCAGGAAGATTGGCATGAAATCTATAGACATGAATAAAAACATGGTAGAGGCACACAATTACATTACCAAGATTAGTTTAATAAGATTGACATACAAACACTACGCAAAGCAATAAAATTTGCATAAAAATGAATTCAAAAACAATTAAAAACACATAAAAAACGTAAAGAATAGTTCCAGCAAGTACTACATACATTTCCTCTTGCGGGCAGCAGGGAAAGCACAGGCCGAGCAACGACTCTTCTGAAGATGGAAGCTGCGTCGACCACACCTGACACATAGGGTGTGGGTCTTGTTCCTTCTCTTACCAAAACTCCCTGTTCCCTTACCCTGCAAATTTCATCCATTTTTAACAGATAGATTCGAATAAGGAAATTAAAGAGAAAGTGAAGTTCTTAATTTCAGTTGATTAAGAAAAGAGATGAAGCTTACCATGGCAGCAAATGCAAAGAAGCCCTAGCTGTGGAGGTGTATTTCTGGGTTAAGGACGAGTGAGCGGCGTCGACAGGAGCCTTTTATACTAGGGTTTTTAGGGTTAGTCAGAAAATGGAAAGTAGTAATCAGGTGTGAGCGAGCTCATTGTTATTTGTTTGTTGCTACTAATTGCCTGTCAAATTTTATTGGGTTGGGCTCGTGAAATGACATCGTTTCATGTTGGATGGCCGAAAAACGGATCACAATCGAAACGACATGTCGTAATAATGATATTAGAACATTGGAACATGCAGTTCCTGCAGCCAAACAGGAGCTAGGAGGGAAACAGGAATCCTCAGTCTGGTTCTGGCGGGAAAATCCTTCCCAGCTGAAATTGAAGATGCATTTGAGTAGCATCGTCTACAGCGAAATCACCACAGTGACACTAATACGTGAAAGAAATACATTAAAAAGAGGGATTATAAGAAAAGGCAAAAACATTTGTTAGAGATGGAAGTTGAAGAAAATGAGCCAAAATTTACAGGCTTTCCGTACAAGTCCTACTCGATTCAGATGGATTTCATGAAGGCGCTTTATCGCTCTTTAGATAAAGGTGGTGTTTCCATGCTTGAAAGTCCTACAGGTATGGTTTTCTGTATCTCTATTCCTAATTGTTTGATAATAATTCAAAATCTGAATTTGCTGTGCTACAATAGGGACTGGAAAAACTTTGAGTATGATATGCAGTTCTTTACAATGGGTTTATGATCAGAGACAAAAGGAAAAGACAAAAGGGAAAGTTGAAGCTGATCAGAGTGAGAGAGATGGTAATCAAATTCAGTCTGATGATGAGCCTGATTGGATGAGAAACTTTGTTCTGAAGAGTGAGGATATGAAGGTGGAGAAGAAAGTTAAGAAGAAACTTGGATTAGGAAAACATAATCAGAGAAAGAATGGGGAGGGTTATAGAGGAAGTGTGACACGAGTCAAGGAGGAAGATGATTGTCATATGAAGAAAGGGAAGAATGATGAGGTGGAACCGAATGATGATGAGTTTTTGTTGGAAGAATATGAAAGTGAAGAAGAAAGTTTAGGAGGTGGTAAATCAAAGAGGAAAGCAGGAGGGTGTTTGGTTAGTTCTTCCAGTGATGAAGATGAGGAAAAAGATGGGTCTGATTGTGAGGATGTTGATAAGGAGTTGAAGATTTATTTTTGTAGTAGGACACATTCCCAGCTGTCACAGTTCATAAAGGAGCTGAGAAAGACTACTTTTGATAATGAAATAACAGCTGTGTGTTTAGGTTCTAGGAAGAATTTTTGCATAAATGAAGGTATGATATTTAGTAGTTTAATTATTTGTGTTAAGTTATATTTGCATATGTAACATTAACTTTTGGAATTTGCATTCAGATGTTCTGAAACTTGGAAATGCCACTCGCATTAGTGAAAGATGCTTGGAACTGCAAAAGAACAAGACAAATGAAGTTTCCAAGATCAAGGTATGGAAGATACACATGTTGAACTGATTTAAAACTTTAAAATTTTGATTCATATACTGGTTTAAGAATGTTAAGTTATCATAATTCTGAAGATAACATCAGATAATATAGGGTCTCTTGATATTTCAGTAGTGGTTCAACCATTTGCCCCCTACTTTGAAGTTTGAACTTCTGCTTATACTGTCTTGGATTGTTCGATTCCTTTTATATTAAATAAAATGCGTTCAATGTCTTTCTGCAAAAGTTATTTGGTTCTTTCTACATGGTAAATGTGAACTTGGCTCTGCAACTGAAATCACAAACTCAATATTATAGAATTCAATTATTACAGACAGTTTTGGACACCATATCTTAGCCAAATTATGATGTGCTTCTCTTTTCAGGCATCCATAGTTTTATACAGTAAATGTGCTTTCTAAGAAATGTTGTTACTGAAAATCTGGAATCATCTCTACAAAATAAATTAGAGACGATATGCCCTGAATTTTGACATTTCACATAGTTGATATAGAATAACAATTGACAACTTTCTGGCTCAAAGGTTTCTAGCCAAATTCTGGATGTTTCTTATGCCAACCGCGGGACATTCAGAGCAATGTTGCAATACGGAATGATTATGTTGCTAGGCTATGAAGATTAGATAATAATTATGTTGTTGGTGAATTAATTTTGCACTTGACTGATTGAAGTGATTGTTTGCAGAACTTAGGTCTGGAAGGAAGAAGACCCCGAACCAAAGCATCTTCTAGATGTCCAATGCTTAAAAAACATAAGGAAAGGCAATTTAGGCATGAGATTTCTGAACAAGGAGCTTTGGATATTGAAGATCTTGTTCAGCTTGGGAAGAGTTTGCATACCTGTCCGTACTATGGCTCTCGAAGCATGGTCGCAACAGCAGATCTTGTGGTTCTTCCTTATCAATCTCTTCTTTCAGAATCATCACGCAAACAGCTTGGGCTGAATTTGAAGAACAATATTGTTATAATAGATGAGGCACATAATCTTGCCGACTCCCTGATCAGCATGCATGATGCAAAAATTTCATTTTCAGAGGTCTATAAACTGCCTTTTCCATCTGTCTTTAATAATACTTATTGCCTCTCTCAACTAATGCAATATGGTTATTGTTCTAGTTCTGTTGCTTAGATTGATCTGTTCAATTGATTGATCGATACGATGACTTTGGTAGTTCACTAATTTTTTACTACAACTAGAATTTAGAACCTTCAAGTAACATCTTTTAGGCAACTGGTACTGATATCAAAATTTTCTGATGGGCAACCTCTTTTTCTTGTTTTTGACTCAGTTGGATTGTGTGCATTCCCACATAGAGAAGTACTTCGCTAGATTTCGCAATCTTTTGGGACCTGGGAATCGGAGATACATCCAAACCCTGATGGTTGTTACTCGAGCTTTTCTGCAAACTCTATCTTGTGAGAAGGATTTGAGTCATGCAAATGTTTGCCAAGTTGAAGAAAAAGTTAATGAAGCAAAAATTGCAATTGATACTTCTATGGCCATTAATGATTTTCTTTTTTCTCTTAATATTGATAACATTAATTTGGTCAAATTGCTTCATTACATAAAGGAAAACAACTTTATACACAAGGTGATCATTTGTTCTCCCTTTTTATTATTTTTGTACATGCCTACCAATTCTTTTATGATCAATATCATCATCTCGTTTTAAGGTTGCAGATATGTGGATATGGAGAAAAAGTGGCTACCCTGCAGAAAGATTTGGTTGTGCTAAATAATATTGAAGAATCTGGTGAAGAGTTTAGCACACTTTCCAGTTTTCGAGCATTGGTTGATATGTTGATATCACTGACCAACAAGGATGGTGATGGACGCATAATAATTTCAAAAGCAAGACCAACTTGCTCTGGAAGGCAAGGAGGATTCATAAAATATGTTATGCTCACAGGGGAAAAGATTTTTTCAGAGGTTTGTTGTGAATCTGTGTGCATATTTGACATAAAATCTTCAGGAATTGGGTTTTTAGGATGTAAAATGGTTCAGTTTTGACAATTATCCAAGTTCTGTTTTCTTCTGTTACTGAAATCAAGAGTTGAAAGCTATCTGAAAATTGTGCAGATTGTGGAGGAAGCACGGGCAGTTATATTGGCAGGTGGGACCCTGCAACCAATAGAAGAGACCAGGGAGAGACTCTTCCCTTGGTTACCATTGGATCAGCTTCATTTCTTTTCATGTAGTCACATTGTCCCGCCTGAGAGCATTTTGCCAATTGCAGTTTCTTAT
The DNA here is from genome assembly GCA_948099555.1 of Croton setiger. Classification (NCBI taxonomy): domain Eukaryota; kingdom Viridiplantae; phylum Streptophyta; class Magnoliopsida; order Malpighiales; family Euphorbiaceae; genus Croton; species Croton setiger. The sequence goes on from CANUEY010092943.1 coordinate 62,704, forward strand.
GGCCCTTCTGGTCAATCCTTCGATTTTAGCTATAGCTCTAGAAGCTCAAAAAAGACAGTGAGTGTTTTGCTGCACTTATCAATTATTGCATGGCTAAAATTCTACAACTAACCTTTCATGTAAATAATATTTCGTTTCTGTTCTCTTAAGCTATCTTCCAAGAAACCATGGCTGACTAAATTGTGTTGTGCTCCAATTATAGGTAGAGGAGCTTGGGCTTTTGCTTTGCAATCTGGTGGCCATTGTTCCTGAAGGAATTGTAGTGTTCTTCTCATCATTTGAATATGAAGCAAAGGTTTATGACACCTGGAAAACATCAGGCATTCTTGAAAGGATTATGAAGAAAAAGCGTATCTTCAGAGAACCTAGACGAAATGCTGACGTGGAACTTGTTCTCAAGGAATACAAGGAAACTATTGATGGATTGTCTGTAAGTGCAAAAGAAGATGTAGCCCCTCATACTGGCGCTGTAATGCTGGCTGTAGTTGGTGGAAAAATATCTGAAGGCATCAATTTCAGTGATGGAATGGGTCGTTGCATAGTTATGGTTGGACTACCTTACCCGAATCCTTCTGATATTGAATTAATAGAGAGGGTGAAGCATATCGAAAGCTTGGGGGAATCAAATTCTACTAGGAATACCCAAATAGTAGCCAGTGATGAGTATTTCAGAGGGGATATTCATGCTGCATTCAGCATCCTAAGGAGTTGCAAGCGCCGGGGACGAGAATATTATGAAAACCTCTGCATGAAAGCTGTAAACCAGTCAATAGGTGAGTAAAAACTGCTAACTATTCACAGAATAGTTCGTTGGTGCCAACTATTATATCAGCATGCATCAAGACGAATCCTTTGCAATTGCCGACTGAATTCTTTTACTAATTATTCACAAAACAACTGCTATGAATAACTAATTAACCTTTTGTTTGATTTGCTCTCTTCAGGTAGAGCAATAAGACACATAAATGATTATGCAGCAATTTTGTTGGTGGACATGCGCTATGCATCTGATTCCTCAAAAAGAAGCTTTTCTCACCCAACTAACAAGCTTCCACAGTGGATAAAAGATCGTCTCTTTTCTTCAACCACTAGCTATGGCGAAGTCCACAAGCTCTTGCACCAGTTCTTCAAATTCAACAAGAAGAGAGGGTGCCAATAGAAACAAATTAACTTATATAAGGCTGTTATGCGAATCTCCAAAGGAGGATTCAAATTGAGTTAGACATGGGTTCCCCAGCCAGATTTGCAAAAAAAAAAAAAAAAAAAAAAAAAAAAGAAGGTACTTCCTCTCAAGGCAATTTCCACTGAGTATGATTATATCATAATGATACAAAATTTTTCTTTTTTAACATATTTTTTTCCAATTTGTAAATTAAGCAAACTGCCATGAATAATTTGATTTGGGTTTCAAGTTATTGTGGCTTAGAGTTGGAAGCATTGCCTTGAAGGGTGAGAAGATGATTGTTGTGATGTAGAGATGAAGTAGTGTTTTCTTTTTATAAGGCATCTAAATTGTATTATATTATAGAATTTAATTACCATAGAAATAATTTAAGTGATGCATTTGAGAATTAATGCATTTATGAGAGTTTTCATTTTCTCTTAATGTTGTTATTATGTGCACACATAGGGAGGGAAGGGTGGGGCATGGTTGGTTCTTTTGATTTTTGAGCAGGCAATTATTCAAAGATACGAATCACGAGATTTTGCTTCACATCATAAATTCTGTAATTAGTAATTTTGTTCCATTCCATAATCCCTTGAGGGATACCAAATTGGTTGCTTCTATTCAATTTTAAAATAAAATTTTAACAACTTTTGGAACCGAATCAGTATTAGTTAGTTACCGAAACTAAAAACACTGATAAACTAACCTGAAAATAAAATTATTTACCTCTTAATTCAATTAAATCTAATCAATCAAGGGATGAGATGAGGTTAATCCAAGTGGTTGATGCTCTAGCACATGGTGCCAAAGTGCCAGTATCAAATTCTCATATGCCACTCTCCTCCTTTCCCCTCCTCCAACTGTAACTAAGTAAAAAAAAAAAAAAAAATCTCATTAATCAAGAGAAAAATTCAGAAACTGAACAAAATTGGATCTCTTCAGTTTGGTTCGGTTTTCTCCTTAGAAATTGACAAAGACCTTGGAAATTGGAAATCTTTAACTTAGCTCTCAAGGCAATGAATACTTATAAACACTTCTCCATTGATATATCATTTTTCAAACTGATAAAAACGTAAGCTTTGAAGCAAAGACTTAATTTTTTACTTCCCTTAAAGACTTGAAATATAAATATTGCAAATTAACCAAGTTCAAGAATAATTGAAGCTCTATATTATTAATGTTAGGTTTGATGGCCAGAATAGGACTTGGCAACTGTTGGAAAGTGACTTCTCTTCTCAAAAACCTAAATGCACCTTATCTTCGTACAACTACGCTTAGGTCTTCATTACACACATATGGGTCCTTCTCTCTTTCTCATAAAATGCATGTCGGGATCTTTTCACCTACAATTGTATGCCATCTAAACTCAAATATCCCACTAATCTTCTGAAACAAGAATTTCATTTTGCTTCTTTTATGGGTCCATAATTCAAATAATGAGTATTAATTAAGGATTAGTTGAAAACTAAAGTTACTAAAATATGTATATGTAAGCCTTTTTCACCGACCCACTTCTAGCTTTAGTTTTGCATGTTAATCAATTCAACTTAACTTTAGACAATAAAAGAATTAGTCAAAACAAAATACAAGATTCATCATTATTGGATTCTTAAATCCATACTTTCCTCTAAATAGGGTCACTTTTTTTATTTATAGTAAAGGCAAAATTTGGATACCTCTTCACACAAACCTAAATATTAGCCTTCAATTCAACTTTCTTTCCAAATGCATATGATATGCTTCAAAGATAGCCCTTTGATCTATGATCATAAAATTAAGATCCAACGGTTGATAGGCTACTAGATTATTAAGAATTTAACATAGGAAAAAAAAAAGGTAGGCAAACCAAAGGCAATATCAAGAGTTTGGAGAAAAACAAAGCATATCTTGCTTTACCCTATTCCTATTACTTTTGTCTTTAGAGTACCTTAAGAAACTTCAACTGTCTCTATGTTTCTTGTCTGTATACGTTGAGAAGAGACCAAACAGATTAGAGCTTTGTTTGCAGATAGAGATACTAAGGCCTAAGGGCTTAAACAAGTTACAAGTTGTTCTATACTATACTCTCACTACTTAGACCCAAAATCATGCAGCTAAAGGAACCATTTTTCAGAACCAAAATGTTCTTCCTTACCACTCTCCATAATCTCAAGTCCTTAATCTTTGGTGGGTATCAAAAATTACCAAAAACCATTTCCTTCAACCCCTTCGCATGCTCTAAGAATCGACAGAAAGATCAATACTTTGCTGATTTTTGCAGTGAATGGGAGTGTGATCTTGAGAAGGCAATGAAGAGGAACAAGAGTGGGATTTTGGTACCATTAGAGGAAGAAAAAAATGAAGATGGGTTTATTGAGAATTCAATGAATACTCTTCCTGTTAGTATTTCATTGAAGAAGAAAGAAGATGGGATAATGATAAAAGAAGAGAAAATCAAGAAAAGCTTATATTCAAGAAAAGAAGAAGAACAGTTTTCAAAGAAAAAGAAGAATGAAGGAAGCTATGCATTAGCTAAAAGGATGAAAGAATTAGAAATGATGGATGTGAGTGATGTGGAACATGTGTTAGATGTTGAAGAAGCACTCCATTACTATAGTAGGCTTAAAAGTCCTGTTTATCTTGACATTGTTGACCAATTCTTCACTGATATGTATAGAGAATTCAATGTTCCTCAGGCATCTGCAAGCATGAATGGATCAAAGCGAAGACTCGGTTCGATTAGGCTGTAGATGTATGATCATGTTTGTGAGTTCTTTTTTTGGCAAAAATTAAGTTTCAACTGGGGATTAAAACTTGCAATTTTTACGGTGTTGAAGATGATTCTAGCTTAGTACCACTGAGCCAAATATCATTGGTTTGTGAGTTCTATACGTGCATATTAATTTGTTCTAAAATTGTTCCTTTATTATTATAATATTGAGTGTATCTTCCTTTGCACTATTGATTTTGATGATGTTCAGCTTTTTTGTGTTCTTTTTAAGTAGATTGCTATAATTGATCCTTCTCTAGTTATTGCAAAGTTTTTTAAACTAGTTAAAAATTATTGTATTAAAGCAATAATCACTGTCGATTTGGAAGAACTTTACTTTCTAATAGATTGATCTTTAATAAACAGGATTAGGTCTAAGCCACTGAACTAATGATACATTAATTACCAGAATATTTTGTTATGCAATAAATAGAGTCACAAGATTTATAAGCTATATCATTTAATTTTCATAAGACATAGTTGTACCTTACCATTGCAAAGAGACATGTAAATTAACATAAAGCCAACAAATCAATTCATCATAGATTACAGGAATTTTCCATACATTCCAAATTAAAAGCCTGTATGCGTCTGCTAGTCAGTAATATCCATCAAGGAAAAGGTTAAAAAAAACACAGAAAAGAAACAATCTCTTCCATTCTCCATGAAAAGCAGACATTTCATGTAGTTTCCTTGTGTAAATGTTAACATGTGACCAAATGTTTTAACAGTATCATTTTGATCCTTCCTTTCTCTGGGATTTAACAGAGTAGTGAAAAGGGCATTTCGTTTAAGTGTTTCATATAGTTGATAGCTGTTTTGTATTGGAAAATGAAACCACATCAACCCTTGTGCAATAGAACTCGAGGATGCCGAGGCAGCTTGGCCTGGACCCTGAATCTCAGCCCTACTGAGAAAAACAGAGGAAGAGGAAAAAAACAAGTTTTGTATGGTAAACAAGTACTACATTAATGAATCATATTCATAAATTTACATAATCATGCCGTATGGATACGGCCTGTAATCCAATCGTTGCCTGTAACTAGTTAAAAATGAAATATGCAGCCAAATCATAAGCCAGTAATGCTTTATGAAAAGCCTCTCCAACCAAAAATAAAGAATACAAGATATGCATTTATGGCCTTGTGAAAAATTCACACCAAATTGCAGGCCAACAATCCTGCAACTGACTTCGAAAGAATAATCGTTCATCATATTCCCGTTAAATTAGTAGCCAGAAGAAGATACCAAAACATTATGCTCCTTCAAGCGCTTCTGGAAATGCAACAAACGATTCTGTAATTGCAGTATCCCTGCAGCCTTCTGAGAAAGAATGGCATTCAATTTTGTAACGTAATCATCAAGCTGATTCCCTGGTTGATCTGCTTCAACCAATAGGTTCATTTCCTGCAAGATCATAAATGAACATGCATAAATCAATTTGCTATAAATAATCCATTTGCAGCATGCTGAAACATTTTGATCAGCACATCAAAGGCAACTTCGGAATCTTCTCTACTTCTTAACTGGAAATGAAAGACCCAAAGAAGGTGGAGAAAATGTACTATGTATGAAGGTGAAAAGAAATGAGCTCAAAGCTCAGTTACAAGCATAATAAAGAGAAATATTAACCCATTGCATACCTCTCTAACAATGTTCATTGTCTCCTCGACCTGTTTTCTATGTGCATTAACGAGATCCTCCTCTTCCTGAGAAAATGTGAGAAAATAAAAACCCCAACATATTAATTTACTATGTAACAAAATAACATAAAAAAAAATAAATTTCTCAAAAATTACCTGTAAGAGTGAATTCAAATCATCATCTGAATGCGAGTACTTAAGATTAGTTTTTGATGTATCCTTCCATTTTATCTGACCATTAGGTTTTCTTATTTTATCCTCCGACACAGTCATACTGTATGATTCTACCTTTCCATTCTCCTTCCACACTGGTTTCTCTTGTTCATAGGAATCTTCTGAATCATCTCTTTCATCTTGCTCTGCCCATGCATCAGTTATGTCATCCTCGAAGGTAGATGAAGCAGGTAAAACTGAGGATAAAGGCATAATAGTTGATTCCTTCATGTTTATGGTTGAGGAAAGTACGTCTTTCTTTGGAGCATTCCCTTTAGAAAGGCTCTTCACCCTGGAATATAAATTTCAAAGAAATGTAAATTCAGGTATCACCTCAAAATATTAAAAGTACTGCAACAAATTTCTTGCATTCATTTCACCTGTCAGCATATCTTAAGGTGTTGAGAGTATGTTCACATGATCCTGAGCTTGGTGAAATGCAGGAAATCATAACAGTACGAGAATTGCCAACAAAGGAATCCCTTAGAACCTCGGTCAATTTACTGCCCCTAAAAGGAATATGGCTCTTATCATTATCAAGAGCCCTAATGCATTCCTTCAATGCAAGTAAACTCTTGTTGATCTCTGCACCTTCCATCCTACATTTAAGAAATCAATTTTCAAACGATCTAATTAATATGCAAATATATATAACAAAAAAGTTAACCCACTACACTAGGAATAAAAAATAATCTGCAGTAATTTTAAATCAGGGCAAGTACACCTCTCATTCACCCTCAGTTCTAAGATGTGACTTGGTCTGACTAAATGATCAGTATTCAGTAGAATAATGTTCAGAATAGAGAACACAATTTGAAAAGCAGTTAACTGTATCCAATGTCTATACTCTGCATATCAATAAAATATAATTGTCCATTTCATGTCAAGTTGTCAAAGGAAGTAATTTGTTGCCTTTGAGAAAATAAATTTGACTATACCTCGTCTGTTTATCGTTATCAGTGGTATCTGCACCCCTTTCACTCCCAGCAAGATCTATAAAAGAGAGCTTCCCAACAAGACGTGGAGGCTTTGACTCGTTGCCATCAACAGACTTCTTGATAGCAAGTTGGAGTATAGCATGTGAACGAGATGATTCCTCATTTGCACCAGTAGTGCCGGTACTTCGTGTAGCATTTCCTTTCTCAATGAGTTCCTTTATTGTCTCTACATCTGAAACTCTGTACTCTTGTAAACCAACAATGCAAACTTGCTGCTTACCGTCTTCTCTCATACAAAGCTTTCTACAGAAGCAGAATTTCAATTGTCAGCAAATTCAAAGCACAAATTGCTAATTATAATAAGACAAGAACCAATTATGCTCCTTACTTCCGATCACTAAGAAGATCATACAGTTTTCCCCCATATATTTCAAAGAAGCTCACAAAAAGCTGAAACCCTTGACTCCTGTAGGTATGATGCATTAACCTCAGGATATCTCGTGAAGCCTTGAGGGGTAGTGGTTTCATCGTATAGGTTTTCCCACTTCCTGATGAATGATGAAAAAATTAGTACAAGCTGTTTTACAGTAAATAATTAGATGGATATGATATATCATTTGGTGATATTACTAATACAAATTAAAACATAAAAACTTCTCGTTATAACCAAGAAGATGCAAGTATCTGCAGTGGTCTCTGAAATTAACAGGTGCAAAGATAGATTTGCAGAAGATACAAATTCCTCCAGAAACAAGACATGAAGCAACTAATCTATACATTGTTACTATAATGGCAAGGTTTTATGCATCAGGTGATCTAATGATTCATGAGAATATGCTGGGGGAAATAGTAACAGAAAATTATCAAGGAATAACAATTCACCTGTTTGTCCATATGCAAAGCAGGTTGCTTTGGTGCGTTGAAAAATTATTGGAACTATAGGTTCCACCGTTTCCCGATAAACCTATTTAAAAACAAAAAAAAACCATTAATTAGCATGTGCAAAGAAAATACTTGAAGTAGAAGATATAAACCAGTCTCAATTATTCAACTGATTATTTACCTCATCATTTGATACTTCCTCATTCAGAACTGCATCAAAAACAAATTCATGTTTTTCAACATATTCTGTTAGATCAACCTGCAAAAGATAGAATTACAAATTATCAGAAATTGAAATTAGAATTGCTAGCACCAGAAGAGTACAAATCCAGAAAATGGGTGGAAAATGATAATTACACCTACAATGAGTTAACAAGACAAAACACTAAAGCATATTACATTTCATATATCTCCTTTAGGGTTGCTGTGCACAAAAGTCCACTGCAAGCCATCAGTGATACTGTCCAATTGAGACTAACTTCAGTAGACTTTGTCTACCATTTCCTTCACATCTCATTTAAAATTACCAGTAGTTTCAAATTGACAAAACATAATTTCACCAAATATACAGTGTTATTCTTTTTATATTACTTAGTTTTTAATGGTGTACTCTAGATTCAAAAGATGATGAATCACACCAATGCTTACCTTAAGTTTAGTCTCATGAACTGTAATGGAATTGGAAAGTGTTTCTATTATATCTTCTTCATTTTTTCCCAGCTCCTTTTTGTTCAGTGGTCTTTTACGGACCTATATTCAATAGCATAAATAAAAAGTTATAAGCGTATATCATACAATACCGGGATCAGAAATATTTAAATGCTTTAACAGATCACCAACAATGGCAATTTCAGTGGGACTGTAAAAGTTTTACCAAACTATCATCAGTGCCGAAAGATGAGCCATGATTTATAATTTAAGGAAAAGAATAGAACAGTAACAAATACAAATCATGAGCAGGGAAGTCAGAAACACAATTCACGAGAGCATACCACAACTTTGATCTTTGCAACAGAACTGGCTTTCTCTTTGTCTGCGGCAAAGCTCTTCAGGAGATTGTTATCCGGTAAAACTGGGGCTCTTCCTGCTTGTTGCTTGTTTGAAATATAAGGTTCACAGTCATCAAAGCTTCTACCCCGAATGGGATGAAACAGAGAAGAACTATCGTACAGGCCCGGGACTGACATCTATCCACAAAGTTAAAACAACATGATGATCACAAACAAGACTGCAAAGGTAAATTTAATTGATCCCGTAACCATTCTCAAGTTTAAAACTAAAGAGCAAAAACAAATGAGAATAAAAATTTCCTTTCAAACAAGAATTTCAAAAATAATTTACAAACCCAAGTTCAAATATACTCCATATATATCCACCAAATCAAAAATCAAATTTAAGTTGAACAAAAAGTACAAGAGTACCAGAAACCAAAAACAACTTATTCTAAGAAATGAAAAGACAAGCACCTCAGGAAGCAGTTCAGTGTCAAAGGAATGCAGATCCAAGAGACCAGGACTGAAGTCACTTGGAGAGTCTTCGCCATTCTTTCTCTGACTAGATGTCCGAGAACTAATCGGAGGGGTAGTTGGCTCTGCATAAGACTCATTCGCTCCATTAAAACCCCTTGGTGCATTCCGATACATTCTCGTCCCCTCCCCTACTCCTCCACCACCATAAAAATTATAGTCCTGTTGAAAATATAAGACTCAGATCTATAAAAATCAACAAACGATCAGCAGATTTAACTGATTAAGCAAATATTTCAGTACTCCCATATTCCAGGCCAATCAAACAAAACAAAGTTAGAAAACTTTTGAAATGTATAGATCTGTAGTCCCATTCCATCGAACACCCGTTTCCAAAATGCAATAAAACACTCATTCAGTTCCAAACGAAAACCCAAAACACCCATTAAGGAAAGAATACCCGCTCTGCCGACTCAGTAAACTCAACTCAACTCAATTTAAACACGAATACTAGAAGAACAACCAAATAAAAAAAATTAAAAACCTGAAGAGGAGGGATTGAAGAAGAAGAATTCTGAAGATGTTGAAGACCAGCAGATTGAAGCCATCTACCATTAGATGAAGTATCTAAGAAATGATCAGAGTATTGACGTTGGTGATGCACAGCAGTAGCTCCAGATCTCTGACCTTGCTTTCCCATTCCGTTCATATTCCGTTCTGAATGAAGAAGCTCCGATCAGTAGAGTGCATTTAATGGAAGCGTGTAAAGAAGAAAGAAGTAAGGCAGAAGGCTTACTTTTATGTCTCTAAAATCAGAGCTTCTTCTTCTGCTTCTCTACTGATCTTTCTCTCTCTAAAGATGATATTTCTCTTTCTAAAATTCAAAATAAGCAACACATCTCTTTCTTTCTCTCTCTAACAGCCACTCACTATACCTATATTAGTGACAAGTTGGCAAAGTAAACACACTATAGCATTATTTTTCATGAACTTAAGTACACGTGGCGATTCACTAATTAATTTAAAATTTTTCAACTCTTTTTTAATTTTATTTTTTCTAATTAAAATGTTACAATATTAATTTTTTTTTTACTTTGAAAGAAATTCTATAATTCATTTGAATATAACCTTTTTCTTTTCACTAATTTGAGATTGAAAACATAATCTAATTAACTTTGATATTTCTTGATTTTTAAATGTTTTTAGCATTTTCTTTTTATCTATTCTTTTATCTATTATACGTTTTTAGTTTTTAATTTATTTATATTTAATTGAATTATTAAAACAATTAAATAAAAAAAAAACAAAAAGGGTTCACTAAATTTTCTTAATCATGACATAATAAAAAGTGTTTAAAGTCAATATACTTCAATAATTAAAAAAAAATAATAACTATAATAATAATGTCATATGATCTTGGTCCCTTCTATTATAAAGTTAAAAAAAAAAATTGAGATGTATTTACTTCAATTACGTTAGAATTGGAATAATTTGTTTTTTTTTATTTATAATGCAAGTTTTATATTTTAACATAGAGCGATTTTTTATTAAATAGAGTTAATGTTAATATAAATAGATTAAATATAGATATATTCAATAGATTTAGCTATTTGGTTAATTATTAATTATTTTTAAATTTCTAAAAATTAAATGAGAAAATTAATGTATTGTCTAATTTTTTATAAAAAATATTATTTTATTTTTTTATAAATTATATAAACTAACATTATAAAAGTATAATTTTTAATATTGGTCTAAATATTAAATAATTACTACAAAATTATTGTCACCGAATATTTCTGGTTTGGCTTATGAATCTAGCGATCCATCATCATGGTCATAGTCAGATCCAGTCCGAATATGCTTGATCTGTTGAGTACCTCGTCAAGTTTATATTTTGGATGCATTTTCTACCTTTTGCTTTGATTAAGCATATTGGCATAGAAGTACTTTGGACATAAACGATCTCACTTGTAAAGATTTATGTAAAATGGCCTTTGGATTTGTCGCTAAAATCTAGCTCTCATAAAAATCAAAGAATATTTCGAGAATCAAAGGAACGGTATGCTCATCAGTTTATTTAAGAAATACAATATCTCTTATATCAAGTTATGTTTTTTAGTCTCGAACTTATTATTATCATAGAATATTATCTCAAAATTTCATGTATAATTTTACAGATTCAATGAAAGTTGATATTAAAGCAAATTATTTAAATATAAAAATATCTCATAAAAAAATTAGTAACAAATATATTAGCAAACATAAGAAAAAAACATCTCATCATTATCAAAGAAACTTTAATTATAGTGGTAGACCTAAAAAATATAAACTAAGACCAATATTGAAGGATTGATTGTAAAAGGAGTTAATTTATAAATTTTGGAATTCAAATAAAAAAGACGTATAATATTGAAAATAAAATGAATAATGTATATCTCTCCATTAAACAAAAGGATCATGAACACCATCCAACTCACATTCTTCTAACTACTTCCATCAATAAATATATATATATATATATATATATATATATATATATTTTTGAGCATTAGAAGTTAAAAACACATATAATTAGTTATAAAGTGAATTCTTTATTAAAATAAAAGATTTTAAAAATGATAAACCTAGTTTACATAATTAAACAGGATACGAATATAATTAACCAATAATTTTTTTAGTATTATGTTATGTATAAAAAAATAAAAATGATAATAGAAAAAGACATTTATAAAGACAAAGTAAAAAGAAAAATTGAGTGAAAATGCAGGAGCAGAGTACACTGAGCTATTATAAATTAGGAAATTCCATTTTTTAAGACGAGGAGAGGACAAGCACGGCACGTGCGGATACTGTACATGCAATCCAATTTTGATCGATGTAGGGCGGGCCCCACGAGTAGTGGTTGTATTGGGTCTTTTATAATTATTATTTTAAGTTTCAATTTTGAACTCCCACCAATTAACGTCGCCCACCGTCCCACATGGCAGGGCCCACACTGTGTTTTTTACTATTATTTTTGTGCAGTGGACTTGTGTTTTGTTCAAATTTCGTAGATTGGAGGGATGAATTCACAGGCTGACACGTATGTAAGTCAGAGGCTGGTATTTGGTGAGCCCCATTTTAATACATCGTACGGCTGATTTTAAATTAAGTGATTGGTAAAACAAAGATCATGAACGTAGATTTTGTCACTTCGTTAAGCACCAGGTTGGAGCGTGAGGACACATGGGTCCGGCCTGGACATTATCCCCCGAATCGGTTATTGGATTTTTCTCAAAATATTTTTCCTTCTAAATTATAATAGTTTGGTAGTACCCCGTTTTTGGCCTGCGGTTATTTAGATACGACCAAAGCTCAATGTGCTCCGGTTTAGTTAAGGTCCCTGCTCTTGACGACTCATGAACTGTCGAGCCTTTGCTCGGAACTGACTGTGGCCATATGTAGTTGGTTCTTTTATTCATTTATTCTACTACAAGTTATGTAGTGGTCTAGATATCAAAATTTGTTACTCATACCAAAATGACATATCAAATTCAACCTAGTTCATTTTTTTAAGACACATGGTTTGGCTGGACGTCATTTCAATCTTTTTTTCAGCCTGACGTTGTGACTAAAGGTTTCAAATAAATTAATACACATGCAACTAGTTTAGAGCTCGGCTAACTAAATATTCATTCAAGTTTATTCTACTAAATGAGCTGAGTTTAAGCTCGCAAACTGTTTTGTTTATGAGTCCACAAACATACTTGTGAGCATGTTTGCGGACATAAATCCTAACTCAAAACTATATTGTTTCATTTTAGAAAATTAAAAAAAAAATTAAACCTAAAAATTATTTCTCCTTACGAGTCGAGTTCTAAACAAGCTTTTGAGCCGAGTTCCAAACAAACTTTCGACCTGAGCTTCTAATGAGCTAACAAATTGAACTTTTAACGAGTTAACAAGTTGAGCTTTTAACAAGCTTTTATTTCAAGTCGAGCTCGAACATGTTCATTTAACAAATGACTCGAGTTTGAGCTCAAAATCAAGCTTATTTAACAAAGAGCCGAGTTCGAGCAAGACAATGTTCGACTTGGCTCAGTTTAGTTCGTTTGTAACCTTAGTCATGACCTTTTAACTACATACATCAATCTCGGTCTCAATTGTATTCTACCTCAAACTCAAATTTTTTCCAAGTACGATAGTTTAAGATTTGCACAAAAAATCGAAAACTCGAATCAGCTCAAGCTAGACCAATTGAACCACACTAGTAGTAATTGAACTAGTAGCGTCCAAGACCTACCACCATCAACCGTGTGCTAGTACATGGCCCACATATGCCTACCGCGTCATCTGTTCATGAGTCTCCAACGTCCATCGATCACTAACTGGCCAGTCTTTGGTTAGCCCATTATCACCTTTCATGTGATGCTATGATAGTTCTATTCAGATGAATAAAATACAAATTCTTAGCGAGTTAATACATTCAAAATACTAAGTCTAATAAAGAGCACAATCAATAACTATCCAAGGAAGAAGCAATGAAAATAAGAAAACCTAAGGAGATGTATATTCAACATTAGACTTTGTGAATACTTGATAACCACAAAACCTAATGAGATGTACATTCTCTTACCACATAGTCCATACGAATTTTCTCTCTTATTCATACTTTGAGATTATTTTTCTTGAGTTCTACACCTGTAAATTTAGCTTAACTCTTCCTAATTAATTGGGGATCATATATTGTATTATATCTAATTTTTCAATTAGTCTCTTCTTCTTCATCACAAAATAATATTGATATGTAAATAAATTATGTCACAATGATTTAAAACTACAATCTACCTTCATCTTGATTTCAAATAATATTGATATATAAATAAATTATGTCACAATGATTTGAAATTACAATTTACCCTGATCTTGATTTCAAATTATGTATGTAAGTAGATTTAGTATTTAATCTCATACTACAGGTTCAATAAAACTAAAAAATCTTATTTTTTTCTTATTTTTTATTACTAATTTTCGAATTTTCTTTTAGTTATGGTTTAATATCTTTTTTTTTTCAACTTGATCTTGTGTTTACAATGAATTTCAAAATACAATTTAATGGTTTATAACTCATATAGTTTCATTTAGTTATTTTGTGTATTTTTACGTTAATTTTTGTTGAGTATTTTTCTATAAGAACAATATTTGTTCAAGCCACCTTAACTTCATCATCTCACCTCTTCGAAATAATACCATCGACAAATTCGTCTGCTTCACCGAATCAAAGACATTTTCATTAGACTAATAAGTGGTTTTCAGCTTTCCATGAGCAAATCATAGAAAAAAAATCTAATTAAATAAAAAATGAAGGTATTTTGTTGATTTGAGATGGAGAAAAGGTGAAGATGAAGCCTTATGTGATGCTGGTTTGAGATGAATGAGATGAACAAAAGAGAAATGAAAATGAAAAGGATATATTTGTAATACGAGTTATTAGCTTTTTTAAAATTGAGTAGTAATATGCATTTTAGTAAAAATTGTTATTTCCCTACTTAGCCATATCCACTTATTCTCGATCTTAATCACGAAATTCTTTAACAATTAATATTTTTTAAACAATAATATTCATCAATTTTCAAAAAAAATAATTATTACAAACTGAGCATGATTAATTTTTAAAAAAAATCATATTCATAAATTAAAAATATTAGAAACTAACAAAAATTATAAATATTTATTTAGTTATTTATTTATATTTGTTAATTGAATTGAATAGAATAATATTAAATATAATAGAGTTATGTAGTTATTTATTTATTTGTTAATTGAATTAAATAGAAGTATTTAAAAAAATAAAAGGGGTAATTACTATTGGGTCCCTGAGATTTGGCTTAATAGACTCGTAGGTCCCTCTATTTCTAAAATTGTATCAAATAGTCCCTAACTTTTGGAAATTGTACTCTGAGGTCCTCTGACCGTTAGTCAACGGTTAAAGTCAACGTTTTTTTTTTTCCAAAATGACAAATCTACCCTTCAGACTATTTGAATCGAACCATGATTTATTTGAATCGAACCATTCTAATTATTAAATCAAACTTGTGGGGTCCACTTACTATAAATATGAAAAATGACAACATTAAGGCTCAAACCAGCAACCTTTAACAAGGTTGCATGCATGTTAACCAACTGCACCAAACACTTTTATTGTATTGGTGTGATGTGATAAAATTTTATTGTGTAAAGCACAACCATTCACCTTTTATGACTATAACAATTATCTATTCTTTCAATTAAGATTTTATTAAATAATTACATATTTATTTTTTT